>JAPYZT010001188.1:0-28323 GCA_030522965.1 Tryphoninae sp. A BG-2022a
CACACACACACACACACACACACACACACACACACACACACACACACACACACACATATATATATATATATATATATATGTATATAGACGATACCATATATCTACCAACGTTAACTTCTTACTATACTTACTACTTACTACTTTACTACGCGCACGCACGCAACCGGCAAGAAACACGAATTCCACTGTTAACCGTAATTCATCGCGGTTCTTGTCGCCACACGTTGTGCCGCGTGCAATTCGCGAGGAGTCCCTACCACGGTGGCCGTGGCGGCTACGATCGCAAAAGCGCCCAGTGCTTGTATACGTGTATAGTAATATATATATATATATATATATATATATATGTACGTGTATAAGAAGAACCCGAACCGCGCATTGCGCTCAACAGCGCGTTACAATTTCGGTTCTTACTCGCGTACCATCAACAAATTTTATCGACGCGCCAATCGAATTCCACGAGGGTGCCGGCGCAACCCCCTCGCCAAACTCTCTCTTTCTCTCGCACTATATATAGCTATAACGTATCGCATATATAGGTATAAATATGTGCCGAGTTGCATTCTGGTGTTCCGTAAACCGTGTCCCTACAGTTTTGCCACACGCATCGCGAGTCACTGTCCTGTACACCCGAGCGATACTCATCTTCCAAATGCTCTCGTCTCGTACGTGGTATCACTTTATATTTTTACACGGAGCTGTGCAATGAGAATAAAAAAAAAATTAACTCGACGAACCTCTCGTCACGACATATAATGTCAGCGGATCGTACGGAAAAAGGGTACGAGTGACGAGAACGTTTATGATCAAGCAAATTGGAACGAAGCGTGTGTACCTACAGCCTTTTTTGGTTGTACGTACGAGACTTTTTAAATCGGATCGATCCGAAGATATTGCATGTCGCGACTTTTATTTCACCAACGGTTGTTTCTCTTTTTTTTTGTAAAAGATACGAATAAACTGAAAGTAACGAAATCAAGAATTAAATATTCGTGTGCACAGGTTTATTTCTTGTTTAAAAATATTTTAATGATTGTAGCCAACTTCTCGGGTGCTATTTTCTCCATTAAGCGAGTCGAACAAAAGAGAAAAAAATAATAAGATGAAACCAGAGTCAAGTGAATATATACCCAGAAAGAGAGATGGCGGAATTCTCGGGTCTCGCGATGTGACGGCGTCGTGTGTGCTGGTTGGTGGACGACACTCGGGGACCCCTCGCGCGTTCGCATTTACGTCCCTTCCGTCCGCGTCAGCGGGGCGTACGAAGGGGGACACACGCAGGCGAGAGTTCTCGTCCGCGGGGCGACGCGAGAGGCGTTGGGGGGAAGAGACGAGAGAAAGAGAGAGAGAGAGAGAGAGAGAGAGAGAGCGCGAGAGAGGAAGAGAGAGAGAGAGAGAGAGAGAGAGAGAGCTCTGCAGGCTAGGCAGGAAATGAAGGGAATGGACGGGGGTGATTGGAAAATTTGATGGAGGGTGGCAGCGTGCTAGGGGGTGGGGAAGAAGAGAGAACGAGGGGTCAAAAGGGCGAGAGAGCACGATGCGAAGAGGGGGCAAACAGAGAGAGTGCGCTAGCGGCATCGCGCGGGGTTACCATATCATAGAGCACACGAGGATGAGAACACGAAGGAGGGAAGGAGGATGAAGAGGACGAGTCGACTGCGCGAGCAACGAGGAGGGCAGAGGGAGGGACCGGCTATCAATGACGCGTTAGACCACGTCACATGGCGTGCGACGCATCTGCTACCTCGGCGTATATTTCGTTCGCCTGTATTCGTGTATTACGACCGCGTTACATATACGTCCTATATATTATCCTCGGCGATACGTCAATTCGAACGCCGTACGCCGATCATTATAACGATTACCTCGTATGTTCGACCAAACTAACATCGACGCGTTCGCACATTCGCCTGTATTTCTCATACGTGAATGATGAGAGACGCTTAAACGATAAAGTGATAACACAATTTGGAGAGAGTTAGTAACGAAAATAATGAAGATTTAATGAAACGTTGGGTTACAGAAAAGAAAATATCTAGATTCCATGGTAATTTTCTTTAGGAACTTCGTTTTTCTTGAAACTGTGATTTAGAATGATTTTTTTGATGACAGATTATGTTTATGGTGACGGTTGGATCTTGGTGGAACGGTTTTATAGAGATATGCATATAGCTTTGTGTATGTAACGGAGTGAGAGAGAAAGAGAAGGAGGGAGGTGAGATGAAGAAGTTGGAACTAGTTTTCTCTCATCTCTATGCTTTGGCTATATCGGTCTCGAGAGCCGCCACTTCCGGCACCACCCGGTGATTTATTCCGTGCAAGTGTGATTCTCGCCGCCTCTCTTCGAATTCTTCTTCTTCTTCTTCTTTTTCGACTATTTCTTTTCGTTCCTTCTCATCTTCCATCTATCGCTCTTCCACTTACTCGTAGTCTCTAAAAACTCCTTCGGCGGTCACTCGAATTTCAGGGTTAACGGCAACATAATTCTTTCGAGAAAACTTCTCGACGAACTTTTCACCTTCGAGACAAAAGGTCATTATTTTTTTCGACGAGTTCGCACAACACGATCCCGGTATAAGAATCGCGATCGGTATCGCGCATCATCCGGCAATTCGCCTCGTCTACATAGTCGCTGAATTAAAAACGTGAATATACATATAGATATACGTACACGTGTAGATCGCGGCTCCTTTCCCTTCGCGTCTTCCGCTCACTCGAGGCAACGAAAAAGCCGGACAAAGCAAAATCTACGAGTCGATCGATCGAAGTGCCGGCAATTTCGATCGGCTCGATTAGTCACGCCAGCCTTCTCGTTATCGAACGATTAATCCGCGACCCGACGCGATTCCGGGTAAGCGTTCGCACGGAAACCGGAACTCTTTATTGTCTTCCCTCTTCCTTTCTTCCTTTCTCCGAATAACGAACGATGTAACTATTTTACATAAAAATCTCTACATTTTTCAAAAACATAGCGAATACTTGAATTTCTTTTTTAATTAAAAATTATTTTTCAATGATTTTTCATCCAAACGCTGCCAAATATCTGACTGACTTAACACATTTTTCGTTTTTTTCTTTTACGAAATTCCTAGGTCACATTGTGCAGTAAGTCCATCAGCTTTACTCCGTAGAATTCTCGTATATATAACTATACGGATTGTGAATGGAAGAGCGAGAGAGCGATAGAGTCATAAATTTCGATATTATACACGAGACAAAGGCTCCCTCTCTCTCTCTCTCTCTCCCTCATTCTCATTCTCTCTTTCATTCTGTGTTTCCTCCTAAGTCGGAGGGGAAACGCCACAGAGCCCAGGCGAGCTCTTTTCACCCCTGCTACGGTGACGCAACCGACAATACTCTCACGAGGTTTTAACTTTCCTTTTTTTCCCTCCCTTTCATTCTCTCGTCCGTTCATTCTATCCTCTCTTCCTTTTTTTTCTTCCCGATGCCTCGATCCTACTGCTGCTGCCGCTGACGGTTTCCCCGCGTTGCAAACACAATGTCCCGCATGGAGGGGCTAAAAGCAAGAGAGCCCAATAACGTCAATGCTCTTGCGCAAACTTTCACCCGATTTCCCTCCGGTACGGGGCTTTGGCTCTCTCTCTCGCTCACGGCGAGATTTTACTATGTTTTTTCCGGACTTGTGTATGAGTTCGAACGAACGGAAGGATACTTTCGAAAGTGGTCCAACATCCTGACTTTTAAGAGGAAGAGTCCCATAGAAAAATAGTGCGTTGTCTTGTCCCATGTTCCTGTGCTCTAGTTTTTCACCTTCGGATTATTCACGCCTCGACCGAGAAAAAGGGACAGGAAGAAAGAAAGAGAGTGCTGCGAATATTTATTCCATTCTTCGAAACTCACAGTCGGTTTCGGTTATTGTGACACCTTACCCAATTTCAGGCTACCTCACTCCCTCGTTCGCCGGAAGACTCGCCAGAAATGGAACGAATACTTCATATTCAAAATATTCGTACACCTCTGATTTATATTTCAATATTTCTCCCCCCAAAAAGAAAGTAAATATTCCAATTCTTTTTTTTTTTTCTTCGCAGGAAAATTTAATTCAATTTTTTTGTTCCAGCGTCAACGTCATTCGTGAAGAGAATAATAATAATTTGAGATACGTCGTCGGGCGTCGCCGAATTTTCGGTGGTAAAAGCCGCGAGAGTAAAATGGGAGAAGGGTGGTAGTTGGGGGGGTTGGTTTTTGTTCGCGGTCGCGCGGGCGAGAGCGTTCCAGTAACGCTACTTATATTTTTATTTTGTTCGCGATGGGGTTGAGAGGGGGATTGGGGGTTGGTCGGAGAGCTTGCGTCGCACACACAGTCGCGAATCGTATGTGTCTATAGGGGATGGTGGTGGTGGTAGTGGTGGTGGTTGCTGCTGTTGCTGCTCGCTGCCTCGCTTCTCATTTCTCGTATTTTCCATCCGCGATAAATCACCGACGCCGGCGGAAGGGCTGCGGAAAGAGTGAGATCGAGCGACGTTAGAGGAAAGGGTGCGGAGCATGAATGCAGCAGCAGCAGCAAACCCGGCGGTGTGTCACGTGGAAAAGTCGAAATCCCTGTCTCTCTCTCTTTTCGCTTCTTTCTCTTTCTCCCTCGCTCTCGCACTTTGGTCCCGCACACGGAGGAGGTTAAGAAAGTCAAAACCCAGCGGGAATCGCATTATGTGCCTGACCGCACGAGTACCTACTAACGACCTTCGTTTCATGGACATCAATGGCGAATAAATTTTCATGCTGTTATATTCCACTTTCTCTCTGTCTCCCTCGTATTTACTACCCCCTTATTTTCAATAGCAATCGATCTCCTCCTCATAGAATCGACTCGTGACGAATGGAAATTTGAAGAGCCATTGAAAATTTCTGTCACAACATTGTTTCTATATTTACCTTGTCGACATTAATTTTGCAAATTTTATCCAACTTTGATTTTTACTTGTAACGAAGTTGTTTCGTAAGAAAATTAAAAAAAAAGAAGAGGAGGCTTGCTAATAGAACGCCATTCTCAAAGTCGGCCATTGCGCAACGAAGTGTCGAGGAGTCTTCGCGGCTTCGCTTTCGATCGTCTTCTCTCTTTCTCTCCCGCATACTCTCATCCGTATTGTTTTCGAGAGCTTTTATACCCCGAACGTCGAGGAAGACTCCTGCTTCGTCGACGAAGAAACTTCTTAAATTCGAGTTATTTTCGTCGAGTGGCACAAGATGGATGGCCCGTGTGTTTTCTGGCTACATCAGACTGGTGCGCGGGTTCGAAGAGAGACGCGTGGCAAGGGGGTGAGTTAGGGAGTGACGGTGGAGTGGGGGGGGGGGGGGGGGGTACGGCGTCGTCGTCGTCGAGAACGGCGACGTCGAGCATGTCACCCACGGTCCATGCCGTCCGCGTCTTCTCTCTCCCTCTTTCCCGTTAGCAACTAAGAAAGTTGGAAGTTCACGAAAGACGCCGAGCGGGAGAACCAAAGAACCGGGACGAAAAAGAGAAAGACGGATAGATAGATATAGAGAAGACGCGAAGACGAGGAAGATGAAGCGAAGCCCGCAAGAGTTGGCGAACGAAGTAAACTCTTACTCCCTCTCTCTCTCTCTCTTTTCCACTATCCTCTCTCCTCATGGCCCCCGGGAACGAATAGAGCGTCGTGACGCCTTCGGGGCGCCGTGTGTCTCGTTATCCCGGGGATTTATGGCTCGCTAATTGCAACGAGCCGAACAACAGCACACCGGTGTTCCATCGCTATCTTTCTCGCCGATGTGTATGCACCATATACCCCTTGTAACTCGTCTCTCATCCGCCAGTCTCGAGTGAAGAAACGTGTCTAATCGGAAGTGACAGATTCCCGTTGTCGTGCTATCGGTCGCTATCGTTGGCCACGTGGTGACAAAATTTATTCCCAAGAATAACCAAGGTTCGAGCATCGAGCTTGTTCCTCCATTTCAAAGCACTTCATTTTAACAAAAAATATATTAAATTGGGTAAATGACCTTCGGAATATCAAAGGTGACCTTTCGAGTTACCAAAGTAACTTTTGAAGGATCAGAGAAATGAAAATGAACACATGGCCAAGATTCATTTGTTTCAACTCGCTTCCCTTTTATCATCGCGACAATGTGATGCAGCGAGGAAAGGCAGACTGCTCCGAGGTTCGGGTACCGAAAGTGACCACCTGGTGGAACGCGCGCGAGCTCACGGTTCGTATACCCCTCTCTCCCTCTCTTTCTCACTCTATCGCCCTCTCTTTCTCCCTCTCTCTCCCTCTCCCTCGTGCTAGCTTGATTCTCCACTGCCCCTGCATGAAGTTTACACGCTGTAACCGAGCTGCCCTTTGTGTGTTCGTTGGCATTGCACACAGGGAAGAGAAGCGAGGACGGTCACCGTGCGAGTGTTTCATGAGCCCGGGCTTTCTGACTGGTCTCTCGCTCTCGTCGTTCATTCTCCGCTGTTCAGGCTGCCTCTCGGTTATGCTAATGACCCACAGGGCCACGCTCTCGCCCGCACGGACACACAGCTACACGCGAAACACACGCTTTGTACACCGCTTGGTTGCATCGTGCGTCCCCATACTCGGCCACTTTACAATCGCGTATCCGTACGCGTTAACTGGGTGGACTGTCTTTCTCGGTGTGCGAACGTCAGACGCATAACGCAACGTACCTTACATACGTTATATATATATATATATATATATATATATATTTATATGTATATGCATATATATGTTATAGTCGAGTTATGGACGCAACGAGGAAGACAATAATGCCCCCACCGATTTATTATTGTAACAGTTCTACGGCGCGTGATGTAACGCCGCATTAAACGACGCCACTGCGATGTCTCAATCAGTTATGCTATGTCCTATACACACATACGTATATATAATGCAACAAGCCGACGTTTCAGTTACATCTGTACCGAGACGAAAGAGAATGTGATCTTAATTTCTGGATTAATTCTTCAGATTCTATCCAGAAAGTGAAATTGTTCCTGGAATTTTTATACTCAATGATTAACGTTGATTCAAGATTGACATTAAAATCAATTTTCCAGGAATGAGAACAATTTTTTCACTGGATCGAATATCTAATTATAATGAAATTGACCGAATTCAATGAATAAGAGATTTAAATTAAGCTTTAAAAATAAATCCGCGACGTTTCGGCGATCGATCTCGTTCGATCACGGTAATTTCATTCGAAGGAATGGACGTTGTTAAGAAATACTTAGATGATTGGGGTACGCGTTCTAGGAAGATTCAGGGTAATAAGTGGTCCACGGGGAATGGCTACGGCGGTTGTGTATATTCTCTCTCTCTCTCTCGCTACGCTACTTTTACACAACTACCTAACGCGGGGTATATCTCTCCCTCTACGAATTCTCTCGCTTCAATATTTATGAGAGAACCGTCGCTCCCGCACCGAGGGTGGAGATTTTCACGAGTCTTCCATCTTAAACGTATACACGATGCGATGGTAGTAGTTGAGAGTACAAAAACCTGACTCCCTTTCCCACCCTCGATTCGCGAGTCACGAGTGGTCCTTTTTTGTTTATCGGCGATGATCACCCTCCCGCCTTTTCATCTCTCGCAAGAGCAAATGCCCGCCGGATCGGACATTTTTATTTCATTTCCATCGTGAGCGATCTCGACGATCATTTATCCCACTCGTTCTCGTCGTGACCCCTAAATGCGAATTAAATTTTGACGCGAAGCAAAATACGCTTACAGCATCGGTCCCTCCCAGATACATGTATACAGGTACAACAAGGTATACACCTATAAAGTAACACGATAATTCGCGGCTACGTTTCCAACCGTATACACATCCCTCCCCGTCAGATAGGAATCGGTGGGATTGGAAAATATCGTGGGTAACTTTTACGATACGCGTTCTGCCGGACTCGTATCACACGCATACTTATATATACATATATAAATATATATACATTTATATATATATATATATATATATATATATATATGTATAATTTATAAATACACGTATGAATTTACAAACACACCTACGAGTGTATTTTACGTACGTGCGATTCGATGGATCGAAGTAATCATGGCGAACGCGAACGGTGCGATTCAGCACTGGTGCGCGAAGAGAGTTCGCGAGTTCTTCTTTACACTCTCGTTGCACGAGGTATTGAAAAAAAGTGAAGGAAAGGAAATGAAAAAAAAAGAAAAAAAAATACATACGTACCCGGCAAGCCAGCGGGCGATGGTAACGTTGGGAGCGCATGCAAGCGGGCGAGCCACAGGATATCATCTATACTATATAGCGAACGTACATATCGGATAGTACGTATATATATATATATACATACGTACGTGTGTTGTACATACAGTTTTCTCTCTCTCTCTCTCTCTCTGTTTCTCTCTCAGCAAAGTTCCGAGGCCCTCTCATGCTGGCTGGCCCACAGCGTCGAGGAGGGGGCGGCTATGGGGCAGCATATAATTATCGGGATCGTAATGGCCGCCATAAATCATAGGCGCTTCTCTTTCCCCCTCTCGCTTTGGCCTTTTCTCCATCGTTCGTTTCGTTCGTCGTTTATTCTTTCCCTTTCCCAGCGGAGTTCCGTGCGCTCGTCTATTGCTATACACACATCTACACACATATGTATGCGCGTTTGTGTGTAGGTGCACACAGCACTTCTCTCGCGCCCACGAACACGCGCCCTCGATCCGATCATCGAAAGAGGGAACGCGCAATGAGGATGAGAAATTCAGCCACAGTCGGATTGGATAGAGTCATCAGACACATGCGCTCGGTGTCCCTCGGGGAACTCACTGACCCAACGAACACGCACACCCTTCGCTCGAACCATTTTTCCTCTTTTTTTGGGGAAACGAGAAACGACGCGAAGCGCACAAAAAAGAACCGGGGCTGCGGAGTTACGCCCACTGGAAAAACTACAGGCTGAAAGATGCCAGGGTCGATGGAACAGGAAAATTATACTTACGTTTAGTTTTGTATCTCAATCGAAACAAAAAAACAATTTTTCGTCGTGCGCAAAATTAATTTAGCTCCGTTCAATAAAATCTGATTACAAATACGTAAGATAAATTTTGATGGTTCAACGTTCGATTAGATAAAAAAAAAGCTGAATCGCAGTTTCTTTGCTTCCATTCTGGATTTCGAAGTCCCCAAGGACATTGGAGTCCTGTTCCAGCGGCGTTGCGACGAAATTTTTTCTTCCCCCAATTCGTCTCGCTTTGTAACGCGTCTGTGTGAGTGTCCGCGTGTTTTTTTTCCTTCGTCCTCGTCATCGCCCATATCCCCATAGCTTTTTTTTTCTTCGAGTCCAAGGACAACCTCCCTTTCAAGGATCATAGATCTTTCTACGATTTTGGCGGAGCGAGACACCCACGCGCCCATTCGCTCGGCGAAAATACATTCGAATCTCCGGCATAATACGCGCGTGAATATACACGTAGGCGCGAATACCAAAGCGACAGATCGCTCGTGAGAAAACAAGAAATATAACGTACGAGATGAGAATGCGTTCTCGTATGTTGCGAGAGCCATTCGACACTCTGGAAATTCTCGGATCGCCACGGGGGTGGTTCCTGTTACGTTTCTCGCTCGCTCGAACAAAAAGAAAATACGACTATGCAACGTGTTCGAGTGAAAATAACTTCGGGAATAAAAATAACTGAACTAGCCGTCGTTAATATCGCATCGTTATCGTTTTAACTAAAATTAACGTTTACAAATTCAAAGCGAACGAATAAAAAAATAATAATGAGAATTTAATTTATCAACGTTTTATACACGATTTGAATTTCAATGTTTTTATTCAACGAACATAAAAAAAAACAGAAGTTAAAATGCATTTCGTTCCATCTCGGACATTGTAAATAGGGGAAATAGAGCTCTCGGTGTATCACGCTCCATTTTTTTCCTCGTTTCGTCGTCTCTGTTCCTTCGTCCTTCAATTCACGGGGTTGGTTTTAGGGAGGGATGGTAGAAGGGGGATGGATGGAGCTCGAGCGAGATAGACGAAGAGGGATGAAAAGGGACGTGGCGTGTGTGCAGCAGGGGGTTGCTTCTGGTTGCTGTTGCTGTTGCCGAAGCCATCGCGTTACGGTGGGCATGGAGAGAAGGAGACAGACATAGAATCGAGAGAGAGAGAGAGAGGGAGCGAGGGTAGGGGGTGCTTTCTGCCCATTGCAGAGGGAGAGGGAGGTTCGCTTCCCCGGAATCGAGGGGTTGGGTTGGGGTGCGCTGACAGCTCGACGCTCTCGTCCGGCTCTCGTTCTATATATCGGAGGGAGAGAGAGAGAGAGAGAGAGAGAGCGAGTGAGAAACGAGAGACCCCGCCAGGAGGATACGGTTCTCTGCACACATTCACGCTCGCGTACTCGCGTGCTCTACGGATACGTTCGCGTATATAGTACAATGGATTGGTGGCTCGGAGAACGAAGGATGGGCGGGGGGAAGGGGAGGAGGGAAGAGAATATACACGCGTGTGCGTAAAGCACGCACTCTCGCACGCATTCCTCCCTGCCACTATGAGTGAATACATCGAAAACCACTAGGACAACACGCATATATATATATATATATATATATATATATATATATTCATAAATATCGGTTTATTCGTGTATCGGTCGCTAGCAAAGTGTTCGCGCGTGTGTCAGTGCTGGCTCTACGATATTTCCCTCCCCTTTTCTTTCTCTCTCTCTCTCTCTCTCTCTCTCTCTCTTCACTTCTAACCCCCTGCCCCCTCCCCCTCGCACACCCCACCCCATGTTCTTGTCTCGTTCCTTCCTTCGATCACGCTTACTTTCCCGCTCCCTCCTTCTCTCTCTCTTTCTCTCTCTCTCTCTCTCTCTCTCTCTCTCTCTCTCTCTCTCTCTCTCTCACTCACTATATTTCTGTCTGTTCCCTTCGTTCACTCGGTTTTCTTGGTGTATCGGTGTGTCCGTGTAAGCGCGCGTGTACGCGCGAGTGTATTTTGTGTTGAACGTGTCTACTACACACCGTACAGCTCGCCGACCGTCATATCGGCGTAGAGCTCCGTTTCTGTCTGCAACTCCACCGGGAGAGAGAGTCAGAAGCTCTGACACACGGGGTCGCGCTGGCTGCGTCGAATCGGCGTCTCGACGCTCCTCTACCAGCTCGCACACGCGCTCGCGAAAATCTCCCCGCTACACATCGTTCCGAGTGACGTTTTACGTCGTTTTTTTTTTCTTTAATTTATTTCAAATTGTTTTACGTTTTTTATTTCTTTCTCCCTTGTTCTTCGTTCGCGTTCGATCTTCTACTTTGTCATCTTTACTTTTCACACGGAAACAACGAATCGAAACGATTCTTCGCTCGTAATCGACGATAGTGAAAGTGTCATGCCAGATACGTTAGTCACGGATTTCGAAATTCATTCGTTAATTCGAATCTTGTGTTTTTTCCTGTTCCTGCGACGATGACGTCGTCTCGTGGAAAATCCACGAACTATCATCGATTCGAGTAACGAACGATCCCATGGCTATGAGAAACGAAGACAAGTTTCTCAATGAACTCAAGGTGATTAGACAGTCGCGTTATTTTTTGTTTCGTTTTTTGTTTTTTTTTTTTGTGTGTAAATATTGTACAACGTAATCCCCGCGCATTACCACGTTAATCACAATTTTATAAAAACGATTTTTTCTACTTCGCGACACGACGTTCTATATCGAGAATCGAAGTTGACAATTTTTTCTTTTATCTTTCGTGCGCGGGAGTAAAAATAAAATAAAAAAATCAAAAGGTGTTCACCAGTAGAAAGAGCGCTCCGATCGCGAACGGAGCGCTACCGGTGCGCGCAGCAACGCGCGGTAAGAACGACGTCGGCGGCGACGACGAAAACGACGAGACGTCGACGACGCCTCGAATCGACACCTGTGTACATGTAATTGGCATTGTTTGCTCAGTCGCTCCGATGCTTTTCGCGTCGCGGTGCCACAGTTACGCCGATAACGGCCGATCGTGCGTGAATATATACTCGCGGTCTACGTCGCGTCGTAATTGCTGGCTCGTCGCGAACCGCGACGCGCGTATGAAGAAATTTACGTACGCGTATGACTAGGCGGGGGGAAAGAAAAAAAGAACGAAGAAACGAAATACATCGAGGAAGATAGAAGCGAACGAGGAGGAAGAAAAAAAAACGAAACGGGATAATATAAGACAGTCGAGTTTGTGTTCTTCGTGTGTGTGAGAGAGTGCGGTTGTGTTATAACGCGGAGAAGTCGCGAGAAGCTCCGGCCAACGTCTGGTACACCTAGAATGTTAATTAGTCGATAGCGAGACTGGCCGAGCGCGCCGTACGTGTTCACGCGTGCTATCACACGCCGCGTGTTGCCGACACGCGCGCACGCGATATTTTCTTTAATATCATGTGTTTTATTCGTCGGTGAGAGACTGAGAATACGTTCGCGATTTTGCGACGAAAACAAAAGAATAAGAAACAAAAAGAAAAAAGAAAAAAACATCGGATATTAAACAATAAACGACGATGAGAAGTTTCATGGATAACATCGACGTGGAAGAGCGAGGTAATATTTAATGCGGAATTGACACGACCGTCTTCGAACTAAAAACAAACAGAAAACACATTTATCATCGCTAAAAATTATTTCTCTTTCATTTCATTGAAATGTTTATTATTATTGTTAGCAAATAAATATTGTGCTACGAAAAACCCTCCAAATATTGAATCCCTGAATATTATATACAATTTTCCCCAATGTGCGAGACAAACTTCGTATTAAAATCGTTTAAAATCACAATTTAAAAAATTACGCTAGCCCAACGCCATTTTCCAATCTCGATGGCGCGTGGCCGATGAATCGGAACTGCATTCTCGTGCTTTGCCGCCCATTTATATGCCCCGCGTTTCGTTTCTTTTTTCTCCTGACGAGAGTGAACGAACGAACGTTTGTCTCCCGGGGAACCCCGGGAGACAAATGTCCCGCTAAGTGCGACACCCCCGCGAGATAATCTGGGATCAGGATCTCGTCGCGCGATGCAGCTCCTGGTATATGTATGTATGCATATAGATGCACACATATTCGTCTATATATATGTATATATATATTCTGTGTATATGTATATATATATATATATATACGAGACATAGCGAGAGGCTGTGCCACCGCCGTTTCCTTTGCCGGTCAGAAACAACAGCAGCTATATAACAGAACATATATACATATATATTTGTGCTTAAATATATATGTATATATAGCCGGGGCCCGGTGTGTGCCGGACGACCACAGGGGGATACCGGTGTTGCCCCGGCGAGAACCTGGTAGCGAAGGACAACGGGTCACTTCATTACCCGCCAGATAACATAGTCGTCTTGCATAATAATGCTCAGCGACCGTTCGCCAACCTTCTTTTCTCCCCTCCCCACCCTCGGTCACTTCGCCTTTATTTTGTCTTGCTTTCTCCGTAGCTTGGTCTCTAGTTTTTGCGATAGATTATTTTAAAAAAACGACATATCGTATTTGTTTTTTGTTAAGTCTTCCCGGCATTGGAGAGACGACGAGAGACTAAAATTCTAAGATATCGTGCGCATGACCGACGTTTTATTCATAATATGTAGGTATACAATGAATAATTTATGCGACATGATACAAGTTGCAAATAATCTACGGGCTTATATACCCGGGAGATAAGTTTGTTTTTTTGTTCTTTTCTTTCGCAAACGTTCCGATAACTCGCTACGCACATATATGGCCAAGAAACAGAGAGAGAGAGAGAGAAAGAGGGAGAGAGAGATAGAAAGCGAGAAGGAAAGAAAATAGTTCTCGGGAAAGCGTCGCCCCTATAACAAATTATGCGAATCAATTCAATGAAAAAAAAAAAAAAACAAAAATAAAGTTGTTTTTTATCAACGACATTTTGAAAAATCTCACGATTAATCGAGTTTAATACCGAACAGTTCTTGATTTCGTATCAGGATCTTCCACCATTGACTTTATACCGTTTTATCGAGATACGATGATCGTGGGAGAATTATCTCCACGCGCTCTTCCCACCTTTCGTACGATAAGTGCGAAAAGCCCCCAAGTCGCTCGATTTGCTGCCGAATATCTCTCGTATATGCGGGATATATCCTATTCCACCAGTCACGAGTAAAGCGCGCACCGCCATCATCGCGCAGCGAGTCGAGCGAGAGAGTCGAAGATGCTTCGCTGCGTTTCTGATTTACTGGAGACTGCGAGGGTGGCGCGGATCTCTCTTCGGAGTTTCCGCTCTCAATGTATATATATATATATATATATATATATATATATACATATATATACATATATAGTATATTTATGGTGTATATATGTTGAAAACCGTCCGGGAGAAGCCGCGAGAGGGCTACAGAAACACGAAAGTGATCTCTGTACTCGCTGCTTTATATCTATAGGTAACGTGGTATAAGGGGGATGACATCTCGTGTGTGGGCCCGCATGAACGCTCGCCTAATATTAGATCGAACAAAAGCGCCTTTTCGGGGGCGAGGGATTGGTTACTTTTTGGTAAGAGGGGCTGCTCCGCTCTCCCGTATCGCTTTCGTCAGGGGTTGAAAGTTCACCAGTATATATAGACGTATATGTATATACCGGATATGGACAGGGCGGAACCGCGAAATGAAAGGGAGAAAATAAACTGCCTTTCTCGTGTGTCTCTGTACTACAGCATCGAGGATGACTCAGATTATACACGGATCGGTAATTATCTCTATCTTTCTCTCGTTCGCTCACGTAGGCTCCTCCACTTTAACGCTACGGTGTATAATAATTATCCCGGATGGATGATTGTATACCGCGAGCTGAACGAGTGGGAGAACTGCGAGAGATTTCTAACGGGGGGATGGGCGAGTCTCGAGACGTGAAACAAATAATTACGAATAATGCAGAAAAAAAAGGATTAGAATTAATTTTAATTGGAAATAAATGATTCTTCGTCCAATGACTTAATTATTATTATTATTATTATTATTATTGTTGTTGTTGTTATTATTATTTTGGAATTTATTTGACATTCCTCGCGATTTTCTTTGTTTACAAAACGAGTTTACGATCTCGCGAATTTAATGGTAATTAAATATTCCGCCGCGGCACGTTTGTTATTCGATCGACTCGCACTCGCGGACTGACGACTGACAAATATCTATTAATACATTTATATTGTCACTGTTAATTAGTCGTCGAGTGCACCAATGCGTGGTTTATATCGCGAATCAATGTTGACACGAGAGGATTCTCGCGTACAAGCGACGAGAAACTTCGAACGAATAACAAAAAAAATTATACTCTCTCGTCTGGCGAAGCTTGCTACACTCGTGACATTCGTCTTTCATCGAGTTTCGTCTTTCGTGGTGAATATTCCTCGAGGTTTTCCTTGAACTTACCTAAGACGTCCGGTAAAACGAGTTTCCCCTTTCGACGAATCTCCGACAATCTGCCACGCGAATACATCTTAAACCTTGTTTTCTGTATTCTTTTGTTCGTTACATATACGCGTCGCTTCTTTTTCTCGGAGACGAAAAAATAAAAGAAAAAGAGAGAGAGAGAGAGAGAGAGAGAGAGAGAAGAAAAAAAACTGTGAGTAAATTATAAGCAACAAACAAAAGTCCGAATGAGTTACCGGTCTGTCAACGCGGAATGGAAAAGGAATGATTCATACCCCGAAAATACACATATTTCGTCTGCCCCGCGAGCTTGTGACACAATTTCTTTTTTTTTTTTTTTTTAATATCGTTTCGTCCATTTCCGTGTATATTTTTGACCTTCAAACGAGTGTCCTTAAGCTCCTCGGTCTCGATCGTTTATTTCTCGAATGAAATTGATTTTGCGATCGAATTATTTTCGATACGAGAAAAGCCCCAACGGTCTATATAACGTTTTTTCAATTTCACGTCGCTCTATAAAAATCTATTAATCGCGTTACGTAACCACTCACGTAAAAGCCTACGTGGCAAATTCTATCAGCGATCTGCGCAAATTGAATGGAACTGTATCGGTAACAATCGAGAGCTAAATCGCGGTGGGCCAAAAGGGCTTTTAACGCGTCGAGGGGAGTATTTTAGAACGCGATAAATCAGTGCCCTCCCGCGTTCTGCCAATTGCTGGTAAATCGTATTCGAGAACGCGTTGCATTACACGAGGTAAACGCGCGTGCGTCGCTGCTTACAGACATAAAGTTTATCCGCGTCACGCGTGTCTCGTTCGGTCGACTATTCTCGCCCTATAGTGCGACATAATGGTACAAAATCGAATAATAATATACCTAGTTAAAAAAAATTATTTATCGTTCTTCATGGAGCGAGGAGGATGGGTTTGTGGGGGATGAAAAAAAAAAGAAAAGGAAAAAGAAAATATCGATAAATTATCAAACTCGTCTCTGCTATAAATTCATCGAAGTTCGATCGAAACGAAATCGCGGAGAAATGCGAGAAAGGGTGTCCTATACATATATTTCGAATAAGTCCGCTACCCCCTTTTGTTCACGGTCCTGCCCGGGGGGTTGTGCGGATTTGGAACGCGCATTTTCCTCCCTTGTCTGTTAGCTCGACCTCCTAGTCATCCCTCCTTTTCTCCTACCTACCTAGCTATCTACCTATCTACCTACCCTTCCGTGGAACGTCGCGACGCCTCCTCTCACCCTCTTTCCACCCTTTGCAAACTTCCTCTCCCTTTCCTCTCTTCTCTTTCGCCCTTCGTCTCTGTCCACCTTCGTTCTAAGGCAAAGCGAGCGCATGGAGAAACGAGCAAGAGCCATTGTACTCTTGTCAAGTTGTCAAACTACCCCCTACCCCTACCAGGAGGCTAAGATCCAATACCATGGTTATTCTCGATTCTCCACTCTTCTCTTTCTCTCTTTCTCTCTTTCTCTCTTTCTCTTCTTGTTTCTCTCTGTGTATTCTTCGTTTTGACATTCCTTGCTCTTCCTCCCTCAGCAACCCCTCACCGGTCGTTCCCCTTCGTCATTTTTTCCACATACCCACCCCGCAAGTCGTACGAGAGACAACGTTGGTAGAAATAACAGACACGAGACGCAAGACAAGAGTGGGCAGCTGCCATTAAATTTCGAGCCGGAGCTTCCTTTTTCCTTTTTTGTTTCACGCTTTTTCTCACCTCCCTTCGACAAAGAGGACTAGATCGTGCTTTTGCTCGAAAAATTCTCGAAGCAAATTAAATTAACATACAACTTACGTATTCGTTGATTAACATATCGCGTTTTTTTCGTTAATTAACTCTCTAATATATTACACATTTTTAAATTCCGGAAGTTCCTAATCTAACATTCGCGTATCCAAATATTTTTTAGAGGGTGGCAGGTTGAAGAAATACATCTTAATGCTTCGTGGCGCGATCGTCTTCTACGACCATTTATTCACGTTCCGGTCATGCTTTCGGCCCTTCATTTTTATTTAATTCGGTCAAGGTCTTCCCTTGCTGTATCACACGTGTATAAACACCCATAAACACACGCACGCACACATAACAAACTATTACGTAATACTCGTATATCGTAGTTGTGCACCTGATCCAGCTGCTGGGAATGGACGACACGCACGCGCACTACTATACACGAGTATAGGAGCGAGCAATTACGAAGAAATTCGGTGAACCCGATTATACGGCCTGCATTATATCGCCATGAAAGCAACGTTCGACATAACCAACGGATTATCAATATCTAATCTCTCCACAGCCTAATTTTTATAAGCCCTCTTATATTCATAGTGATATCGCTCTCGCAACGCTCTTACATTTACGAACCAAACTGTCGGAACGCTCGTGTCTCGATCTCCCTAACACGTGTTAAATATAACACGCACGAAATATCTGTTACATCTTAGCGATTCCGGATTGCCCGCAGAAATATTATACGTCGCGATTCAACGATCGTAAAAATAACAAGTGTACGCGAGTGAACTTCTCTCGTATGAAAATGTATTGCGCGAAATATATTCGCAAATCGAGAAAACTCGTACCGGTTCAACTGGACGTCGTGTTTGCACCGTAGTACTTACTAAATGTTTGTATATAGATATATATTGTAATGCAAGTTTTATGGACGTGCATGCATATAGACGAGTAAAAAAAAACAAGCGAGAATGACGATCGTGGATGTGGCAGTTGTGTAGCACACACCACGAATGGAGTAGTCTCTGTCTCTCTTTCTGTCTCCCTCGCTCCCTCGGCTAAACGGTCCCCTCGCGTATAGCGGATATTTCCATGATTATCGTGGCTTGATATCTATACTCATGTGACCACTATGTATATCCTATGTTTATTACAGACGACGTCGACATTGCACGTGGATTCTTTTTAAGCCGGTATATTTTATACCACTCGTAGTAGGCCACCGGTTAAGAGATATTTGCATAGAATTATACGCGCAACTGCGATCCTTCGTGTTTCTCTATCTTTTTTTTTTTTATTTGTTCTTTCCTCTGTCCTCTATATCGCAAGAATTTCTTCATAATTGCGATTTTATACTTTCTAGGGTATTGTAAGTTAGTGTGGAAGAACATCAATCAGGGGTGTGTATTAAACGCGAAATAATAATCAGTGGGTAGTATGTATTTTCACGCTCGTAGTGTATTGCACATTTGTTTTATAGCTTTGTTTTTCCACTGGAAAAAAAATCATTACGGTACGCGAAGGTATAAAAATGTTTGGAATTCTAGCGGACAAAGTATCAACGGTTTACTACTTTTTGTTTTTTTGTTGTTGTTGTTTCTGTATAAAGTTTTAGCCAGAGTTTCTCTAACTTCTCGAAAGGCTCGATAAGCAGACAAGAAGTAAGCGGAAGAGAGTCGAATCGTCTAGTTCATTGAATGAAAAAATAATTCAGGTAGAATGTCGGTTTTTTTGAAATAATTAATTGTAACGAGATAAATTAATGGCGAGTGAGGGCGAGATTTGCGACGGACGATAAAAGTAACCGGGTATTACAACTTTACTTTATTTCGCGGAAACGATCTTAATTTTATTTACACACTTGGGCGCGCTCGGTTCTCGAATATTTTGCCAAGGGAGACACGGATTTAATTAGCGTTTAATTGGCGACCGGGACTTATGCGTATACGCGAGAGAGTCGCGAGCAGCTCTGTTATAATCGTTTTAATAGCGTATGTGTACCGGAGGAGATATTGTTCGAGCATCGTCAGCCATGAACTATTTTAATTCGACATTTTTAATTCAGGAAGTTTGATATCGCTTTGAATTCAAACGACAAATTTTCTTATCCCTTGTATCAACGTCTATCGATGCAAACTCTTGATCGATGCTCAACGATGGGATAGAAAAGTCGTCGGTTTAGGTGTTTCAATTCGATCTGGCAATTATTTTCAAACTCCAACACCCCAAATGGCCATGCGCTCTCCGGGGTGATAAAAAGTGATCCCTCTCGCGTTTTCTCTCATCGCAACTGTACAATATTAAAACAACTATAATTATTTACTGGCCGTGTACATCCGTGTCTGGCAAAGCGAGGAAACATACGGTAAGCGTGAGCTGAACAGCAGCACGTGAAACTCTCGTTCGGTCGCTTAGCGGGGCCAACGTTTCGTTTCTCCTCCTATTGTGTATATACATCGCTCCTGGAGGTTGATTTACGAGATGGCGTCAAAACTTTGCGCCACCGTGTCTCTCTGACCCATCGTCCGCCTTTGCACCCCTTTTACAACCCCCTTTCCACCCCTATTTCCTACGACCTCTTTGCTTATCCGCCTTCACCACCGCCGATCGTGTCGCTCCATCTTCCTCTACTCTTCCTTCGACTTCTTTTATCCCCACCCTTCGCTCCCTGTAGCGTGCGTTATTTCCTTTTCTCTCGAGGAACCCTCGATCCTTTCTCTCCATCCGCTGTAAATAGCCCCGGATACAGTTCGGGCGCGAGTCTTTTCTCTTTATCGTTTCGATATAAAGGCACATCGTAATTTTTAGGCTGCCCCTGTGGCAAGCATTGTGGCCAGGCACGCACACGTCCACGTTAGTCGTATCAACCGTTCGTCTTTCCTTCTATTTTCGCATAATACTGTTCTTCTTCTGTGTGTATATAGAGATATATTTCATTCTACGTATCGTCAGCTATTGCCGGGTAATAAATTTCTCACTGAAACATCCAAAGGTCTTTTACTTTCGTATAGCCATTAACGTTTGTGAGATAATGAGTCTTTTTGATTGGTGTCAGTATCGCGGGGAGTTGATCCATGGTACGATATCGAGTTTGAAATTTAATACACATGTAACGCGACACGTACGTAAAAGTAATGAATGAAACATTGAATGAGTCTTATCGCTCAATGTGAAACGGACAAATGTTTGTCGTCGATAAGTTTCTTCTTTTCATTCTTGTCAATTAACGTGGATCATTAAGCACTTCTTACATAAATATTTAAATAATCCGCCCGATTTGTTCTTTCCACCAAGAAAATAATGGATTCATTTAATTGTAACGATGCCGGTTGATTACAAAAAGAGAACGGAAATGGTTCATTTGAACAAATTTTGGTTCGATTCGCGTTGTATTTAGTTCGAGTAAACATCGTTATGTTACCATTCTGAATAAAAAGATTTCCTATCGAATTCTTTACATTATCTCGGCAAGGGATATTTGGAGTAAATTGTAATTGTTCTTTTTGACTTTTGTTTATACAACTTTGTAAAATAACAACTTCGTCATGCTCGACATGGAATAAATTAACGCGTATTTGGATATTTTCTACCTTTGCGCTTACGATTCTGAATAAAAAGATTTCCTATCGAATTCTTTACATTATCTTGGCAAGGAATATTTCGAGCAAATTATAATTGTTCTTTTTCATTTTTGTTTATACAGCTTTGTAAAGTAACAGCTTCGTCATGCTCGACAAGGAATAAATTAACGCGTATCTGGATATTTTCTACCTTTGCCTATTATGTACGTTCGTTCGAATTCTCGTGGGATTGAGCCTGGCGCAAGACGGAAGAATATATACTCGTATGCTCGACAGTTTTGTAACCCAGTCACTGAATATGCGACGGTATCGAAGCCCACAGGCGCAGAAAGTATCTCAATTAGGGCGAGTAATAGGCAAAGTTTAATATCACGAGATGCGGGGTTGCGGGTGCGAAAGGGGTGAGAGAATATGTGTCCCCTAACCTCGGTCGATATACGTATACTACACGACTCTCGTGTGTAGTATAATCTCAATCTCGTAGAAGTCACCCACATACGCGTAAATTATGAATTATCCTCGCGTATAGAACACCAACGACAACGACGACGACGACGACGACGACGATGACGACGACGACGACGACGACGACGACGACGACGACGACGACGACGACATCGAGACCTCCCGAGCACTATACGTCCCTCCGGAAAATAACTGTAGAGCTTTTGCTCTCTCGCTCGTTGGTTCCTTCATGAATCCTAATTAAGAGCTCCGAAGTGAACGTATGAACTCTCACTCCGAGAGAGCACCAACCCGTTACGGTTCCGTATAACACGATTTCAAACGAAACGATACGATTTATTCGAAAATCCCCGAGGATTCTTCGTTTCGTTACGAATCTCTCTCACTCTCTCGCTAAGAATCTTGTTACGTTATTACAACGTGTAAAATTTTGTAAATTTGTTAAACGTAAATTGTTAATTTGCAAATTTATATGTTTGTAAAGTTTGCTAATTTATGAGACTTTTGTATTTGGTGAAAAAAAAATATGTTTCGATCGAAACCTTTTGTTCATTATGAATTTGATTATTTTGAGAATAATAATTAATTAAAATTAGACGTAAATGTTTAACAAATTTTGTAAATTTTTTAAATGCAAATTGTTAATTTGCAAATTTATATGTTTGTAAAGTTTGCGAATTTATGAGACTTTTGTATTTGCTGAAGAAAAAATATGTTTTGTTCGAAACCTTTTGTTCATTATGAATTTGATTATTTTTACAGTAATAATTGATTGAAATTAGACGTTTTTGTTAAAAATATAAAATAGTTACAATTTGCGAAAACTGATGTAAATTATTGCGTTATATAAATTCTAGTTTTCTGAGACTGTGCTCATTACGCAGGATCAGGTTTTATTCGCACGCTCCTCGTAAACGAAATTTGAAATCTTGATCTCAGGTCCGTGAGTGATCTTGCGTAGAGCGTAAGGAGGAAACTCGAAACTTTTATGACTTTATGACATTCGCTTCGACGTAGCGAAAATAGCCGCGCAATAAGCACCGACACAAGTTCTCTCTCTCTCTCTCTCTCTCTCTCTTGTAATATTTCGTTGAACTCGATGCCGGTTGTACAGTAAGACTGACCGTTCGACGGTTTTTCGTTCTACCCCCCTGAATACGTATGTGCGGAGAAGCGAGCGGTGAGGTGAAAGCGGTCCGTCCCAAATTTCGCGCGGAACTCAGGTCGAAACTCCGAAAACAAAAAAGAAGTCGGTCTTTTGCTTCTCTACCATTTCTCTCTCTCTCTCTCTCTCTCTCTCTCTCTCGCTCTCTCTATATCGCATAGTAACAGTAAGCCCGCGCTAGAACGGAAGAAAAAAAATGTGAAAGTTTTAAAGGACGAGATCTCGTCCGGTGGTACGTTCCTAAAGAAACGGTCCGAAGGATCCACCGGCCGTCTGTTCCTTCCCTCTTTCTCTCGAACGACTGCACAAGAGATCTCTCAACAAAATTATTCCGCGCGTGCCTCTGTTTCGAAAAAGGTGTCGGACGTCCCGCGGTGCGAAAGTTGCGCAAAAAAGATTCAACCCCCGCGCCCTTAACTTTCACTTTTTCGTCCGACAGTTTTTCCCAAACGTTTCTCGTTCTCGTTCGCTCTCTTCTCGATATTTTCCTCGCACGTCGATCGAGTCTCGTTTCTCCCCGCTAGAAATTCATCGAATTTAGTTCGTCCTCGCGCATACTCGAGAACGGCGAGGGTTGCTCCGTGTGTATTTTTTAGTGGTTCGTACATGCGGCCGCGATTCTAACGGGACTAGAAGCGCGATTTCTCTCGCTCGTGCAAGGTTCAAACTCGGTTCGTTAATCCTACCCCTCGGATAATTACGCGTCTTCGTGTTTGTTCCTGTATACACGAGCGTCGTATACACAACCAGGGTGGTCTCTCTTCGCGTGTCGAGGATGAACAAGTTATATCAGGAGTTCGCTTCTCGCGGTCTCTTATCGGTTCCACAACGCTCGACTTCCCGAAGGCTTCGCGAATCCGTTTTGCTAATACGCATCTACATACACTCACGTATAAATATACAGTTTCGTTGTTACGACGTGCCTCCCGACGGGCGTGTTCCAGCGCAGTTAATTACCGACGGAAGCCACCATGAAAATTTCAACGAAAATATTAATTGAAAAATACGTTCTCTCGTATTTTAATAAAAAAAAAAAAAAAAAAAAAAAAAAACAAACTAGAGAAATAAATAAAAACAACAAACTAGTAGAATAAAAAAAATGAAATCCAGAAACTCGTGGCCATTTGTGAATATCGTCGTACTCTTTTGCTGGAAGAAAATTCATTTCCTGGAGAGTGAAAGAGTGAAAATTTCGGCCGTCGGGGGATTATTATCTCGACGGGACGAAAAGCCCCGCGCGAACTCGTGCAAAATGCTCGAAAGAGAGAGAGAGAGAGAGAGAGAGCGAGAGAGAGAGAGAGGAAGGAGTGAAAGACCTGGAGGGAGGAGAGCACGAGGTCGTCGTATTTAATAAACGCCATAGTATCAGAGAGCTATCTCGTAGTGTGTTCTTGTTTTATAGCTATATACATACAGATATATCAAGCGTTGTATGTGTTTTTCCGTGCGGAGGGAAGTGTGCGGCGGGAAAACGCGCCGCAGGTTCAAGGGTCGTTGGGATACGCCGTATATACGAAGCGAAGGGGTTGAAAACGAGGGAGGAGGTTGGGGGTGTGCGAGCGAACGAGAGAGAATGGAACGATAGCGCTCGTCCTACCGGAATACAGATAGCGAAGGCACCGCGACCGTACCGGTAGCTTCCTCTCTCTCTCACACACACACACACATACACATATGCGGTGACGAAATTCTCTCCAAACTTCCATAGGCAAAAGGGTTTCCACGTGTATCAGTGAGATAGAAAAATACACATCGAAAGAGGAAAAAAAAGTTTCGATATTATGTTTTTTCCCGTTCCGAGAGACAACTTTGGAACACTTCTGTTGGGCGAAAAATTTTAATCGACGATTTATCGTCGGTACGATCTCGAGGAAGTGATTTACATCGAGATTTAATATCGATCTTATAGGTAGAGGCATCGAATGGCTTATCGATTTTGAAGCCACTCGACAAACCTGTTTCTCGTTCGTCTATCTTCTTTTTTCGTTTGCTCGATCGAGAGATTAGCGGTTCACGAAAAGAACCGCGTCGTCTAGATGCTTTGGTGAAGAACTCACAGCTGATTGTGGCTCGAAACAGAATTACCAATGCACATGAGAGAGAGAGAGAGAGAGAGACGAAATGGCGATGTGTGCGTCGGAATCGGAGGCTGTGTAAGAATCTTCCTTTCTGCTCGAGCACTTCTCTTTCTCTCTCTCTCTCTCTCTCTCTCTGTCAGTCTCTGGGTCGTCGAAAGATGTTGTTCTCGCTTTTTAAGCGCGCGTCCTTGCAAACTGGTTGACCCCCCTACGTTCCGTCTCATCTCTCGCTGCTCTCTCGATTATGTTAATCCCGCGCATCCATATGCTCGGACGAGAGAATATATCCGCGCCGTTTTGAACGATCCTGTTTCTCGGTTCGTGCGCGCGCGTTTATGTTTATCCTTGTTTATCCACACCGACACGGAAATCTAGAAGCTCGAGCTCGATACGAACTCGCAATAATGAATTACCATTATTCTCTTACGTCAACGATCTCATCTACGGCGATTTGTAATAAATTACACCCCGATAACTAATTGTTTTGACATCGAAGATTCCAACGGTCGATTATTGTCGTCATTAAATAAGAATTATCAACGACCAGTTTCAAACTCGATTATACGTTAATGATGTCAAAATGCGAAAATTACGAAAACATATTTGCGCTCTTCCTCTTGTCTCGGTCGCTTATGTACTCGTTACGAATTTATTTATATATATATACATACATATATATATAACGCATGCATAACTTTTTAACACGCCTCCGTAGTTGTTGAATGGGTCATCGCGGTGGTCCCGGTGTGCTTTTAATTTGGTTTACGACGTGCTTAGTTTATGACTGTTTTACGGCGTGCCAACGGCCCTGGCACGAGCTTCCCGTCCCATAACTGTCACATCCAAGAGCCATTTATGGCCCAATGGAGTTTAGGGACCCAGCTGTTCGCGACGCCGAGTCGTTTATCTTATCGGCGTTGTTCTACACTCGTCTCGTATGTATGTATATATCTATTTGTATACTACTGTGTACCGGCGTCCCATCGATCTCTCTCTATCTCTCTTTCGCTCTCTTTCTCTATCTCTCTCGTTCGGAGGAATCGCATTTCCGCAATTCCAAATCTTCCATCCATTCATCGGCTTCTAGTAAATTCTTGCGTCTCGTTTTATCAATCATTGCAAGTTGATTTTAAAAGGATTATCAATCGCGATCGTTTGAATAATTGGAATAAATTGATTTGATTTGTACGATGAGATAAAAGCGAATAAATGAAAAAAAAGGGAACGAGACGAATCTTAAACGACGCCGCAATCGCGATAAGGCCTTTCGTATTCGTAGATGTATACGTTGGCTCGCTCGACGGCGGCAAGACGATCGAAACAAAGAGAGGCTACGCGAAGCCATTTTGATGAATAGAGGCCATCATAGCAGTGTGACGTCACGTGTTCCATATCCAGCGATGGCGTCACGTGACGCTCCACCCTCTTTTCAATCACCTTGGCCCCGAACCCACCCAGCTGTCAAGCCACGCTCCACCCTGTTTTTTCCCCAATCCCTACAACGCTCTATACATATAACGCGCGACTCTACGTAACTCTCCCGTTATATCTATGCTGCCATCTCTCGGAGTTACCGGGTACGACTCGATCGACGAATGGGCCAGTCGTTTCATGAATTTTCCGATGGATGTCACCTCTGTACCGGGTCCGTTATATACCGGGTGAGTTTCGAAATAATCGATCTCGGGATTTTCGAAAATATTACGGAACGATATCTCTCGATAGTTTCAGAAGTAAACTTCAAATGTCGTAAAATAGTTAATTTATTAAAATTATTTTTTTAATAAAAAAAAATAACGTCATCGATCAAACTTAAAGATTCATCGAGCATAGTTACATTTCGTCGCGAATATATAATTGTTCGTTTTAAATCAAATTGGAAATTAAAAAAAAAGCCTTTTTTCAATTGATATTAAAGTTCGCTGTTTCAAAGTTAAAAGTTTCATTAAGAGTCTATACGGACTTCTCTTGGAAATATCACGATTCTCCTCCACCTCCTATAAACCTCATCGATTCGCCCATCCGGTAAAGTCGGATAAGTCTGCCTTCGTGGCGTGTTCGTGCGCAAACTTGGACGAGAGTTGAGCCTCGAATGCCGAGCGAAAGAAGGAGAAGGACAGAATCATGAAGACAGTATGTGTGTATAGACTAGAGAAACAGAGAGAAAGAGAGAGAGAGAGAAGCGAGTGTGAGAAAGAGCAGTAGAACGAGAATGAGGGGTGGGTGCACAAGAGAAGAGAGAGCAAGAGAGAGAGAGAGAGAGAGAGAGAGAGAGGCGGGTAAAATTTATACGGGGTATACGGAGCGCATAGAATCGCTATCGCGCGGCCATTCATCAATCCGGGGAATCAATACGCTGGAATTAATGAAAGCGCCGCGCGAACAGCGAGCCAGCGGCCGGAATGTTAATCGCGATCGTCCCAGGTTCGACCCGAGCGTAGCAGCAGCACCAGCAGCACAGCCGGAGCGTTCGCGTGTACCGCAAACTCCCAAGGGCTGACTGCCACCCTCTCGCACCCCCTCGAACGCCGCCAACGAGGCCGCAACAACGCCACGCGTGTATGTTCCATTCGATATATCCCAACACATCCTACCGTGCCATCGCCCAACGAAAGAGAGAGGGTTGCGATAGCACTTTTATTTTCCATGGCCGCAGGTGAAACGTAAATTTGAAGGGTGTGGGAGGGTGAGTAGGTGATAGAGAAACAGCAATCGCGACGAATAGTACCTACAGCGGAACGAGCTAGCTGTTCAATCCCGAATATTAGTCGTTCTTTTATTTCTCCATGAGTTTTTTTGATGAACGAGGAGGAGGGGTGAGGAATGCCCGCGTGACACGTGTCGCTGCTGTTTTAAAAGTATATTAATCCGGTCGGAGTGGTAGGGTAACGTTTTCGTTGCGTGGTATGGAGAAACGAGCGTGAGTCGGTAGGGAAGGTCGGTTCGTTCCATCCGTGGATCAAGTCGAAGCAGTCGAGGGGGGCCCTTTTCACAAGAAGGTTCCACGTTTCTCCGATACGTGGTGCACCGATTTTCACAGACGAAACATCGCGCGCGTTTGCCTCTACGTACACCGTTCCTATAACCCCCGGGGGATTCGCTGATTTTTGCCGAGAGCAATAATTTAAGCCACCATCGCTCTCGACACTCGACGAGAGCGTGCAAACTATGAATCAACCCCTTTTGGCACGCTCGTCCATCCGCCAAGTGTTCTCAACACTTGTTTCATTCATGACTCTCTGGTTATTTCGTTGCGTACGTTATGATTACAAGCCTATCACGCGTATACTCCAGTAACGCACGATGTTTCACACGTTTGGAATTTTAATTAATGTACGACGATTCTCCCAAGAAAATTGATGTAATTTTTGGATTTTGAATAAAGCTTAACGAATGTTTAATTAATAAATTTTTTATTCTTATAAAATGAAATATTTACAGAACAAAATAGAGTTTATCCAAATGAACTAATTATAATATCGAGGAACGATAAAAGATTGGGAAACAGTTCGAGAACCACGGTGGCCATGTTAAAGCTAATGGTTACCAGAATTTTGTTTCTTTTTTTTCTTCTTTTTTGTTAAGATTTAACGATCCGAATGCCCGCCCACACGAAACTCTCCGAGTTAGCCGGTGCAAGACGACGTTTTAACGTCTGGGCGATGGCCGTCACCGTGACGAGCACGTGTGTACCTCTCGCCGTCTGTCACTCGGCGAACAGTCCGGGCCACGCTGCTCTCATTCGGTTGTACCAATGTCGAGGGTGTAACTTGCGAGTTGACGCAGTTGGTTCATCGCTCTAAACGTGATCCCGATCAAATCTAAGTTAATCAAAAATGTAAATTAACGATGAAACGAAAGAAAAAAAATAAACGCTTCGATATCCAAGAAAAAGAATGGCGATA
>JAPYZT010001188.1:28332-47546 GCA_030522965.1 Tryphoninae sp. A BG-2022a
CGGGATAAACCAGGGAAAACTAATAATTCATGTCGTGCGCATTGATATTCATGTTGCAGGTGCGGCGTAGCGTCGTCAGCGAGCTGGACGGAAGATCGGAAAGGGTCATTGACCACGTCGTCATCGAGGGACATTGAACGGGATCATCTGACCGTAGGATAACGAGAGGAACTCGTGTGACCGGTGAGCCGTTTAAAAGAAAATAAGTTTAAAAAACAGCGTATATGGTAAAAAACGAAGGGAATAAGCGACGAACGACAACACGAGACAAGCCCCCCCTCGTGCGCGTGTATAATTTGCAGGGCGATCCCTCCTTGCTTCGATATTGTAATAGAGTGCTCCGATAAATCCGTTCGGTGGTGAGGCTAGTGTGATAATTCGAATGATCGAGTGATCCCGGCGTATATAGTGTGATAGGTATATATATAAATATATACATAAAGATTAAAGAATATATATATACATACATATATATATGTATATATATATATACATATATATATTATACATATAAATATATGTATATGAATATCGCCGAGACGAAGAGCGCGCGCGAGCGAGACAAGTGAACGTAATAGAGTTAAAAAAAGCGTTAATAGAGGGTGATTAGAACGACATACGTGTTAACAGTGATCTCACGAGAAGTGACCGAAAGAAGTAAAAAATAGAAGGCAGTAAGGTGCTCCAGTTTGATAGTGGTGTGTTTGTGTTTCGTGGATGTGTTACGTGTGTGTGCGCGTCAAACTGTGGAGTGCAGTGAAAGGATAGGAGGGTGAGATAAGGCGAGCGTAAAGAATAGAAGAAAAAAGGGATATAATAATTGACGAAACGCAAAGTAGTTGGAAAAATTGAGCAAGTGAACGGAGGACCGAGTGTGATAAAAGTGTGGAAACAGTAGCATGAGTTCGTACTTCGCGAATTCGTATATCCCGGACCTGCGCAATGGCGGGGTTGAACATCCCCATCAGCACCAGCAGCACTATGGGGCTGCGGTACAGGTGCCACAGCAGGGTCAGAGCGTCCAGCAACAGCCCCAACAGGGCACAGATTCGTGCGATCCGAGTATGCTCAGGCAAGGTGTGCCGGGTCATCACTATGGGGCAACGGGGGGACAGCAGGGTATGCCGTATCCGAGGTTTCCACCCTACGACAGAATGGACATCAGGAACGCCGCGTATTATCAGCAACAGCAGGATCACGGGAGCATGGACGGTATGGCCGGTTACAGATCGACCTCGCCCGGTACGGGTATGGCCCACATGGGCCATACACCAACCCCTAACGGTCATCCGTCGACTCCGATCGTTTACGCGAGCTGTAAGCTCCAAGCGGCGGCGGTCGACCATCAGAGCAGCGTCCTCGACGGTCCCGACAGTCCGCCCCTCGTCGATACCCAAATGCATCATCAGATGCTGCCACAGCACCCTCATATGCAGGCACAACAGGCCCAGCATCAACAACAGCCCCAACATCAGCAGCATATGCAGACCCAGCAACAACACATGATGTATCAGCAACAGCAACAACAGCCCAACAGTCAGCAACCACCCGGTGGTATGCATCCACAACAGGCCCAACAACCCCAACAGCATCAGGGCGTCGTCACGTCGCCGCTTGGACAGCAGCAACAGGGCACGCCACAGGGTGCGGCCAGTGCGAACCTACCCAGTCCCCTCTATCCATGGATGAGGAGTCAATTCGGTGAGTGGCGTTTCGTTTTATCAATTCTCTTTTTGTACGACTTTTACTAACGTTTACATATATATTTACAAATTTGCATTGCGGTAACGAAGTTTCCTACGTGAGAGGAATTGATGCGTGTTCTTTTTTCATCGTGTCGCGAATCTAGAACTGTGGGGAAAGTTTGACGGTACGTTGTTGATTCTTTGATCTCGAATATCGTTGAAAGTGGCGGTATTTCGCGACAGCTAGAATTCTCGAAAACCTCGTTCTCTTGACTTCGGTTATAGTCCAGGGTTGGCGAGTTTGTGCAGTGGGGAAAGGGAGTGGAAGAGGGTTCTCGCGTCAAACTAGTCCAGATTCGTGGTATATTTGTTCACGCAAGACGCTGCCTCGCGAACCACGTTCAGCAGGCATGTCCTCGGGTCGTTCTAGGTATATGTACAGGAGAGGAGGCGATTCCACGTTATTTATTGCCGCTTCTGACCTCTCCACTGTTGGCCTCCTGCACGCCAGTTTCACTCCGCGTTTTACCACCGCTTACCTACATATATATATGCGACACCACGAGGCAAACTGGAACCATAAAAGTCGTGGAGCTCGTTTTATAGCCCCGCGTTTCGTACGTAATACGTGGTGTATATTGTACCAACAACTCTTAGACGAGGATAGGGACGACGATGACCCCACATGAAAGTGGACTCTCTTCAACTTTTACGCTCCTTTCGATGAAACAAAAAAAATATCCTCGCACGACTCTCTCTCTCTTGCTCTCGTCGTCCTTCCAGCGGTTTTCCATAACTCTCATGTTGCCGACGCGCCACGAAAGTTCTCACGTCATTCGGCTCACGTGGCGATTCCATCATCCGAGAATTAGAACGAATTCAACGAAGCTGTCTCCGACGAGTGAAATTATAAACTAAACGCAAGATTTTCTTGACTAGCGGTATAAAGTGAAATCCTGGATACCTGTGGATTTTACCTGCACTTTGGCCCCTCGTACTTTTCCGAAAACGATCACGAAGAGTTACAAGTATGTAGTTCAAAGTTCTTGGTTTGTCACGGCCGCCTTGCTTTGAGATTTCTGCCCAGCACTCTCTTCCACTTTCACCCTCTCTCTCTCTCCCTCTCCCTCTGTTCTCTCTCTCTCTCTCTCTCTCTCTACCGCACAGGTCTTCGTATTAGTGGTGGAACGACGACGCAACCCGACCAGGATTTATGGCGGCTATAACGAAGTGATAATAGGCCCGGCCGTAACTTATTTCAGTCCCGTACCACCCCCGCGGTGTTTCGAAGACCCCAACGGTCTACGAAGACGATGAGGACGCAAAGGCACAGGTTGCCAACCGTAGCACCCCCGTTGATTTTGCTCTTATTCCGTCAACCTCCCGGATCTTTATATTGCCCGAGGTCTATACCGAAAGAGGGAAAAATATATTGCATCTCATCTACAATATCGTTCGAACCTTTAGGAACCATCGGGATTGCCAATATGAGAATTCAGAACATTTCTCTCAGTTCGCTTTTCGTACCCTCGAAGTCAAGTCGCGGCGATCAGTTCATCCTGGCTCTTCGATCGTGCAGCTTCACTCCTCAACGTCGTTCCTGGTGTAAAACGCATTTCCTATTTTCATCAGAAGTGGTAATTGGTGTTGACAAAAATCTCGAGCTGGAATCGTATTCTCGAGTATCTTAAAACATCCTTCGCGCCGCTAGAGTTGTGTCTGAATCATCTTGTACCATCTCTCGGTTGGGCTTCGAAGCTGCTGGTCACCGGCGTTCAAGCAGCTCGCGCTCGTATTATATGAGCGAGGGAGATTGGCCGATAAAGCGTGTTCTACCGTTGGTGGAGGCGGTGGATTCCCGATGCGAGAAACGTATGTGCGTTGCCTCTGCCTGCCTGCCTCGTGCTCGGTCGAAGTGGAAGGGAAACACAGCCAGGCGAGCCAGTGAGTTGCACACGCGAGAATCTTGTTGCATATGTATCAACAGTGTACTTCGGTGAGAGGTGAACGAGGTCTCCAGACCGGTTCACAGATGTCGGTAGAATCCTGTTGCTGATCATAACGCGAGTCTTTCTTGATTATCATCCAAGCAATGATGTCTCCTCACGGAAACACAATTTTCATTTCTCTTTCCACCATTCAATTTTTCACCCGCCTTAATTTCCTCCACTCTCGATTACGCTTTATTTCCATTCACTTTTCGCGCTCTTTACCGGTGAATTGTAAATATTTCGCAGCTGTCGCAGTGTCCACTTGACGTAAAAAGAAGTGTATGCGCGTACATTGCAAAAGATTTGCACACGAAAGAGAGCGAGAGAGAGGGAGGGAGATACAACCAAGTAGTGCAGAAAGCATGTGGTCCCGGTGGTCTCTATACCGCCCCATGAATAATTCAAACTTACGAGTTTTATACGAACGCATACGTCACGCGTGTTTATCGGTGAAAACGTCGAGATTCCGTTGGTCCCTGACGTTTTCAAGCTCGTGAGTAGGTCGTCGTGTAAAAAGGGGGCTGCTTCGTAGTAAATACGAAGGATTTGTTACGAAACGTGAATGCAAACAAATAAATTGTTTCATGCGTGCAGTGACGTGGCGAGGTCGGTGATGTGATCTCTCCGCAAAAATCGCGGTCTTTCGCGAGAGGAAGGTGGCGAGTTCGTCCAACGCGCCGAAATATTACGTATCAAGGGGTGTCCGTTGGAAGATATACAAAAGTTATAAATCGCTTAGGGGCCCCGAAAAAGTCAGCGAGAAGACGATGATGAATATCCCAGTTATACATATAAATTTTTTTTCTTCCCTTGTTTTCTTGTTCTATGTATGTATGTATGTGTTTTTTTTTCTTCGTTTCGCGTCAGCCACGTAGAGCCTTGTGTTTTATGAACTCGCATCCATTAAGCTGTCCGTTCGGTAAATTGAAACGGTCGAAGCGTCTCTCCTACCGCTATATGTCAAACAGCACGGTGTCGTTGCGCCGATTGCTCTCGGCTCTGCGATGTTTTTACTGACAATGTATCGGGGTCTAGCGTGTTAAACACAAAGCAAAAACGAACTTGGCTTAATTCGTTTTGCGAAGTATTTCGATCGAAGAGATTCGAAATTCCAGAAATCACAGCCTCATCGATCGATCAAACTCCAAGACTCGGAAATTACTTTCTAAAATCGTTACAAAAATCCCGACGAGAATCTATAATTAAAAAGAAGTTCTTTTTTACTCGTTCGTAGATAAATTCGTTCGTTTTTGTAGTTATCGTCGAATAATCTGTAAATTCTTGATTCATGAGAAAACGCGATCTTTGTCGGTCGCGTCACAGCTCTCTCTCTTTCTCTCTCTCTCTCTCTCTCTCTCTCTAGTAATAATCGCGTAACTCTAGACACGACCTCATAATTTTCCATCAAGAGTCTCGTCTCGTGCAAGATCCAACGAGGACAGAAAATCTCGTCGGGCGATCGTCCGTACACAACATCGTGCGTAAAATATACGAATCTTCGAGAAGATCCGTACGTCCGTCGCGAGCTTAATTACATTTCCCGCAGTGATCGTTTACGCCTCTAATCATGAGAGTCCGAGAGATCGCGTATCTCGCGTCTCTTATAAAACCGGGCGTTAATTTAACGTGCATTCACTGGACGAGCGTCCCACACACACAAACGCACAATCGCTCTTATCGCCGGATGAAATTGGATTACAAAATATATTCAGCATCAACACAGTCACCGTTTAATTTGATATCGATCTCTACATTCTCCCTCTCCCTCTCTCTTTATTCTTCTCCTTTCCGATATACACTGTTGCATACTAATGTTGCGTATCGACGCGTCGGCCGACAGTTATCGACCTTGCCCGAGCGACTTCGAGCACGCGTGTGCCGTGAGTTAAAAATTATTCTATAACGACGCCCGGTAAGAAATAGATTATTGCGACTAAAAATGGAAGAAAGACTCGTGAACGTGAGCGAGGAGGAAGAGATAATTGCAATCCTCCTTCGCGGAAAGATTTATGATCTCGTGCGTGGTTATATAGCTTATGAATAAGTATGTTACTCGGTATATAGGTACCTGTTATATACGCGATCTTACCGGGAGCCTAAGAGTCCTCGCTGTGCATATACGTAATACATACGTGGGCGCTTCGTCGCGAAACCTCAAAGGGCAGACTTTGGGGCGGTTCTATTTTTCGAAATCAATTATCAGCCTCGAGTTCACAAATTGGGAAGAAGGAAAATCTTTTGGAAAATGCTTTGATTGTGAAGCTGTGTGTATATATATATATATATATATATTCATGTGTATAGCGCGTGTATGTATATCGTGGAAGGCAGAGATGATGCCAGACAAAGTCGGCGGTTCTCATCTCCCTCTGTATTTCTCTCTTCCTCGCGTTCTCTTCCTTCACTATCTCTTGGCGTCGTTACAAAGCGATCTTGGAATTCCACAGTCCGGGATGTGGGTACCAACTCTGAGAATTAATTAATTCGCTTTTTCACTCCGCCGTAGCGATTGCTCGCTCGCTTTCGGGAGGCGCATGGAGGCCTCCCAGAATTTTGTCCATGTTGTATTCCTCCTCGTGCCTGTCAACTCTGAAAATCTAAGATACAAGCTATGCGCGCGCGTGTGGAATTCGAGGATTTCGTGATGAAGAAAAAAATAATGTATATATGTATATGACGCATCCGCGTTGCATTTTTATATCGCATATCGGGCGTAATCTACGGGTTCGTTGCGTTACGAAAGGCGTCGAGACGCTTTTCGAGCGCGATGGCGGCTACGAGGCTGTTGCACATTCGAAAAAGGGATGGTCGAAAATGCCGGAGGAAGAGTGCCCGGGGAACGTGAACGTGAGAGACAGGCGGTTTAGAACGTTGCGATAGACACGAAGAGAGAAAGAACGATGAGAACGACCATGGTTTGAAGAGGGATGGAAAAAGGAGAGAGGGAGGAGCGAGAGAGATTCTGTGGCAATATAGCCCAGCGTGTAAGCTCTGTGCGAGGCTCGTAGGAGGCGGAGGGACGCTGTCTGACGATGATGAATGATCTACGGAATCTCCGCGAGACCGGCGTTTGCTTTTGAGGGCCGCCATGGCCGGTATATCCCTCCCCTCTTTCCTTGCCACCCGACCTCTTTCAGGAACACGATAGAGAAAGAGCGTCGGGATTTCTGAGTCTTCTCAGTGAATTCGACGAGATCTGGATTATAGTCAGAGAGAGAGAGAGAGAGAGAGAGAGAGAGAGAGAGAGAGAGAGAGAGAGAGAGAGAGAGAGAGAGAGAGAGAGAGAGAGAGAGAGAGAGAGAAATTATTTTCCAAAGTCTTCTCTCCTCGTCGCGTAACACGTTTTGATCATTATCGAGAGTGCTCATTAATCCCATTTGCCTCAAAGAGATTGCCGGGATTATGTATATAATATGTCTCTTGTCTCGTTCGCCGAATCCGGCGAGTTCTCCCGGAAAACCAACGATAAAACGGTACGGTGACTGTGGGAGTACGTTAACGTGGTAGAAACCGAGAGAAAGTGGGAGAGAGAGAGAGAAAGAGAGAGACAAGAAGTAAAAAAACATCTAGCGTCAACTCACCGTTGCTGTTGCAGCGTGAGAGGAGGGTGAAAGAGAAAAAGAAAAGTTCGTCGTTGCTCTCAAAAGGGACTTTGAGCTTGAGGGGGAGTTTGAACCTAAAGCGCTAAAAATATACGTGGTTTTCTCTGTGAAAGGAAGTAAAGGAGACTCCACTTCGAAACGTGTGCGGATGCCCAAACAGCACATCGCTCTTCCTAGTACACGCGAGAAGGGACTTTCCTGTTTCTTTTTTCACTCTCTCCCTCTCTCTCTCTTTGCCCTTCTCTCCCAGCCAACAGATCCGAGATCCACAAAAAAATTGATTCATTACCTCGGGCTCTTTGGAAACAGGTTTAAAAATATTTACCCTCAATCTCGTAGGGACAACTCCGTGGCTCGAAAATCGTTCCCGTTCGAACGAAATTCACGTGCCCCGGTATTCTTCATTCTCCGATTTCTGTGTGTCAATCCTTTCTTCCGAGGCACCGAACGAACATGAAACCACACAAAGAGAGAAGAAAAATATTGTAAAGAAGAAGGCGAAAGAAAGGTAGCGTGGAAGAAAACGAACGAACCCCACAAAATTAATGTGGGGTTTACAGATGAGTTCACGTTGGCTATATCTAATCGAGAAACGCGCGGTTTCAAGGTTGCGTATTAAAAGGCCCTCGAGGTGATGGGCGAGAGAGGTCCCTAGGAAACGAATAAAAAAAAGTTTAGCTTAATTGGGGCCCCATAGCGATCGAGAGAGACGGAGCGGGAGCAACGCGCGAGGATCCGCGGCAGGAGGGGTTGGAGGTGGGGGGTGAATATGCGGCGTGTAGAGAGAGCCGCGCGCCTTATTAGCCAAGGGTTACAACATCCGGCTAGCTGTTAATCTGTAAAGTCCTGCGTGTGTCCTGCGGCTCTGAGAGGCCGCGTGAGAGGCGGAGGCCGAAGTGGAGGCCGCGGTAGTGGCAGTTGGCCACTTTATATACACACATACACCCATATCAATATATATACATATATGATGTTGCTTATAGACAGAGAAACAGAAGAAAAAAAGCGGGTGAGACAAAGAGCGAAACGATATTAGAGAAAGAAGCGAGATGAGGCAAGGCAACGTGCGAGAGCGCGCGGAGCGAGCACAGCAGCAACCGCGCCGCGCACCGACTATAGCCTATAATAAGCGAACGGTCTTGTACCACGTTTCTGTTCTGCTGTTCCGTTTCGTTCTTTCATGCCCGCGCGCCAGTGAAGGCAGACCCATAAATCTCTCGGGCATACTTCGGGGGGACATTTGATCCTTGCGTAACCCAACGCCGTTAATTTATTGCCCCGCGTTTAAAGTCACCTCTCCGTACGAAAGTATAGATATATATAAGGTATACGCGTGTGTACGTGTGTACGTACAAGCGCGGGAAGGCATGAAGGCGCGCAGGCATAAGCAACGCAACAGAGTGAACGAAGGAACATTCTGCTTTGCACTCTGGTCCTCTATCTCCTGCTTTGTGCGCTTGCCCCCTCCCCCTCCCTCCGTACTGTCCCTACCCCTGGCACGTTGGCGGGGACTTTCGCGTAGCAGAAATATTCGAACGCAGAAAGGTGCGAGCGTTTGGGTTACGATGAAGGAAGATTGACGATTTTTTCAATATCGATAAAAATTCGAGGATGAAATTTGCCGTAGATTATTGGGTTTTTTTGCTGGGAGGGAAGTGAGGAATTTTGGGGGTAAGAAGGGTTAACAAGAATAAGGGTGTATACAGCTATCAATTTGATTCTCTGACACCATAAAGAGCTCGTTCGCTCTCTTTTTCCTTCTTTCTTCGTCTTGTCGCCGGTTCTCTATGTCCGAAAATAGCTCGAGAGCGACACCGCGAGAATGAGCACCGGTTCGGTCTCTCGCGCGCGCTGAGAGTTATGCCAGCCTCACGAGAAACGCCACGGACATCGACATACTTTTTTGCCTTGACCCAAACGTCTCGCTCCAAGCGCACCCCTTTTGGGTGGTCCGGACTACCGGAACGCTTTCGTACGTGTATATACGTATCCACTCGCGATTCACCGAATAAGACGAGAAGCGTTTGTGCGTGACGCGACAATGGAGACCCCGCGCGAGGACCGATTCCCGCGACGGAAACCCGAATTCACGGACTTGCGCGTGCAAAAAAGCTCTTTCACGTGGCTGACTGACGTGTTCCATGACTACTAAGGAAAAAGGGGTGGGAAGGGGTAGGGGGATGTATCGGTATGCCGACCGTTAATTTAAATGGGAGAGCGTCGAGACTCGATTCTCGAAATTGAAAAACCAACTCAATTAATATAACATTTTTAATTAATATGATCTTATTATCGTTTTAATTAATTTTTCCAGTAAGCAATTAGTGCAATAATTTGTAATATAATCATGCACAAATTAATAAGTTGCATTTTTCTTTTGAAATTCAAGATGGCAGTGTAATTATTTCACTGTAACTGCCAATCTTGACAATCGAATCTTTTTTACGGAGCAAAGATTGTCGCGAAGAGCCACGTCCTGTCCAGTTGGCACCACTGCGTCAGGTACGAAAAGCGCGTATACCTTCGGGGGTTTAAGTTACGTGCGCCAAAATGAAAGGTTCTCGGTCCTATATAGCTGTCTTATATATAAAGTATATATGTATATATGGGCTGCGTATAAGTTCGCGATGCGAGAGAACCTCGTCGCCGTATGGTATGCCTCCCGGTCGTCGTTTCTCTCGCATCGCTGCTGATCCTGGTGCTGCCGTTGCTGCGCGTTATTGCTACGAGACCGCCACTGCGCGCTACTCCGCGACGTTCTCGCGCACACATATTAATAGGCATTGCTTGGCGAACGCGAGCCCGAGAGCCGACTGCCTCTTTAATTAACCCCGCGTGCCATGTACGAACTGTATAACGTACTGTACAGGTCGATACAGAATTATTTCATTTCGCATTGTTTCAACAATTATCATTGGTATGATTAAAATTATTTATCGAAGGAGAATAATAATATAATTACATATGAGATAATTACTGAAAACGGAAAAAATAATGTAGAGATAGGGTAGGTAGATTTTGAATCACCCTGTACAATGCATAATCACTTGTATGTCATGTACACCTCGAGTCACGTTTTGGACGAGCTTATACTCGAGAATCGTGCTTGTCCCGGGAATCTTTGAAGAATCGAGCGATAAATTTACTAATTTGCCGTGATTAGTAAAAGATTTGGAAACTTTATGTTGTTTCTTGGATTTTATTAAAATCTGTTGAAGAATATTGTATTATTGAGTCAGTATGTTATATTTGAAGAATTTTTCATTCACCTGACGATTGTAGTACTCTGTTTATCGAGTATGGAAGCTGATCCTCTCGCGGAGGTCGCGATGGAGCTCGCTCTCCTCCTATGAGGGCAGAGCGACCGCTAGAGATTGGTATGCTGTTAATTTGAGAGCGTATATAGCCCGAGGAAGAGAACCAGGGTGGAGTAAGAGAAAGAGCGAGATAGGAACGTCAGGGTGGAGGGATACGCTATATATGTATGCGCGTTCCCAGAGTCTCGTTCGCTCTCTCTCTCTCTCTCTCTCTCTCACTCACTCGTTCTTCGCGCACAAACGCCATGGCCCCTTCATCTCCATCCTCTTTCACTCCCTCTTTCTCTTTATCCCTCTATCGTTCACGTGCATCTTCGTCTCTCTCGTTGGCGATTCCGTTATCCCCGGAGAATTCACATTCTCTGTCTCTCTCTCTCTTTCTCTTTCACTCGGTTCTCGCGTCATGAACGAGAAAGAACGAGAGAGAAAGAGAGAGAACCTCGGTTTTCTCTATATACCGAGCGAACAGAGGAGAACACCGCCATCCGTCTTCATCGGCCGACAGCGCGACGGGCGGCGTTTGCCTCGAATGCTCGCCGAGAAGTTTTCTCAGTCTTCCTCCACTTATTCGTTTTTTTCGCCTCTCTTCTTCTACTATCTCTTTCCGATCCTCTTTTGCTTTCTCTCTTTCTCTCTCTCGCGTCGCTTTCTCCCTCCCACTGCTGTCGAGGCTTCCTCTCATCCGCCTCTTCCTCGCCACTTGGCGTTTCGCTCTCATCCTCTGCATTCTCTCTCTTTCTCTTTCTGTCGAGACCCACACCACCTATGCGGAGACCACAAAGTTTTCTTTCTCCCTCATTCTGTTTCTGTTCTCCTCTAACAATCCTGACAGCGCGACCTTATCCCTCTCGTGATTATGTACAATTTTAGTCAGAGATTGGCACAATTATCATTACCAAGAATTCAAAATGATCTTTCTACGAAATTAAACATACATAATTCATCTATAAACCAATCATAATAGTTAGAAATAATTTAAATGGCATGGTCGCTATTTAGGGAAATAATCGTTGGAACTCGTCAGGTGTGATAATTTTCTGTCGTGTTATTCTGTTGCAGAGAGGAAGCGGGGCAGACAGACGTACACGAGATATCAGACCCTCGAGCTGGAGAAGGAATTTCACTTCAACAGATATTTGACGAGGCGGCGACGAATCGAAATCGCGCACGCGCTGTGTCTCACGGAAAGACAGATCAAAATATGGTTTCAGAACAGACGAATGAAGTGGAAGAAGGAAAACAAGACGAAGGGTGAACCAGGCTCGGGTGACGGTGACACGGACATTTCGCCACAAACGTCACCGCAGGGTTGAGAGAACATTGTTTAAAATCAAAATCGGGTATATGAAAAAGAATACGACGATGATGATGATGATAACGATGACGACGACGACGATGATGACGATGACGACGAGGATGCCCGAGGTCTTCCAAAGAGCTTCTCAATTCTCTCAGGGTCCAGCGACTCTTGTCTCCAGCAGCAGCATCAGGAGCAGCAGCAGCAGCAGCACTACCTCTCCAGCCCCGAAAGACGAACCGAGTTAAAGAGCCGACAGCAAGAACCCTCCCCCCGAAGCAGAGAAATGCCAAGCCCCAGTCCCCAAAGCCCCCCACCCCCTTAAACGCGATGACCTCCGACCCCCTGAATCACCCAAAAACAGAAAACTCGAAAAATATTTCATACACTTCAAAAATACACAAAAACGTACAGACCCAGACACACGTACACCCACACCCACACATACACACACTCACACACACTCAGCAATGACGCTTATCTTGTTCATGTTAATCAAGTTGCTCGTACCAAAAAGATGACAAAGATGTGGTTGGATGCGTGCGGGATTTTGCGAGAATGACGGGAAACGATGAAAAAATGAAAAAAAAAAAAAAAAAATTATTGAAACGAACGAAACGAAGCAAAAAATGATAAATCAAAGACGCGAGAGACGCGCGAAAAAAATCGCGCGCGTGTCGTAGATCCGACTAACAATTTTTTACGGGAATGCGCAATGCTCTTATCGAGATGACGTGAAAGATACGGAAGAATGGTATAAAGAACGAATATGAACAATACGAAAAACAAACGCAAAAATAATAATCGAAAGATTTATTGAAAAAAAAATAAGCAAGAGAAAATAACGGAAGAATACGACGAGAGCGAATGAGTTTTTAATGAAACTGGATCACCATGCTAATCAGAACCGCGTTAACCTCTATTACGTTTAATCGAATGTAATTTACTAAAGCCTATATTAGACGTAAAAAGGATTATTATTATTATTATTATTATTATTATTATTATTATTATTATTATTATTGTGTACGTAAAATACTGTGACGCGTGAATGAAAATGTGCGACTGGTATAACGTGGGCATGAGCGAAAGAAAGTGAGAGAAGAAGAAAATTATGTTAAAGAAAAAAAAAACCTTAAGAAGCGTTCTATATTATTTATTCTCTTACGTCGTTACGTGTAAAATCGCGTAAGGCGTACTTAGGCGTTTTGTCGCTAGTGTAGATAAAAATGATTATTGCTCCCCACTCCCTGTCCTAACCCTCCTTCTCCTCCTTCCCCACCGTCGTTCCGCCCCTTATCGTCCCTTATCGTCTCTAATGGGGGCGGAAATTGTAGATTTGACGTTTATATAGTAATTTAGGAGAGATCGTTTAGATAGAATTATATCCACTATAAACCGCGGCGGCTCGGCGAGGTCAAAGACGAAGAAGAGGAAGGGAATAAAGAAAGATACGAAAATTCGCGATTCGTGCCAATGCAGTGTGTGACTCCATAATCATGGAGTAAGACGCCCTCTCACGATTATTCGTATGCCAAATGCGTATATACATATATATGCGTATGTATGTATATATTTATTTGGAAGGATGAGAAAAGGGTGTGCAATTCGATGAAAAACAAAAAAAATTCTCTCGTCAAAAAAGAAAAGGAATTATCGAGAAAAATGTGTGTTTTTAAAATGCAAAACCAGTGAAACGAAAAAAAATGTATAACAGTGCGGGAATTAAATAATCGTAATTGGCGCATCGAAAATGAACGACGATCATGATCACGTGTATATTGGTGAAACGAGGATGAGCTCTCGTTGTTTTTTTTTTCTTTTGGCAAAAAAAAGTGACGGGAAGCATAATTAAATGGCGAAAGTGTGAATTCAAGAAGTAATTTGGAAAAGAAAATAGAAAGATCGAGGTTAACAAAAAGAAAGTGAGAAAAACATTTTTCATTGGAGTCGTCGGAGATGCACGGACGTGGCCTCCTCTACCTGCACAGCCAGAGACAAGGTCAGTCCTGTAATAAAAGAAAATAAAAGGATTTACATTTTTTTGGGTTTTAATTCACGATTTAAATTAATCGTTCGTCGATCATTCTTTTTTTGTTTCCTGGTCAGTCTTTCGTAGCTATCGCACGATTTTGCTCGATCGTAATTCACTGTTGAATGAGGGAGAAGAGGGCGTAATAAGAAAAAGAAATTGCAAAAAAAAAAAACAAAAATAAAATAAAAAGAAAAATGAATTTACTGCTGCTACGCGGACGCGAGGCCAAGTTACCAGTGACGTAATAAGTGTAGTAGTAAGAAAGAGTCGTGAAAACGCGTGACACTTTCAAGGTCGTTGCTCGGGATCCGATTCAAATTTGGCCGTACTTGTAAATTTTAATGGAGAAACAAATTATAAATGTACAATTTTTATTTTCTCTCGTTTAGAAAAACGGAATATGTTTTTGCCGTTTCGATCGAATCACATTAACCGGTGATAAAAAAGATAATGAAATTATCGCATTGGATATGAAACGTTGAATCTGGAAATAAATTGCTGAATGCTTTCGTACCAGAGGTCGCTAAAATTCTCATCGCCGATTTTTCCATGAAATATTGAAAACTAAAAACAATCAAGTGGATTTTTGCAAGGCCCCAGTGAGTGTCAGGCGTTTTAATCGATAGTACGCGAGAAAGAATATCCTCGACATCCGGAAATCGTGGAAATGTCGACCGCTTCGAATTTGTTTATTTCCCGAAATATTTTTCTCCTTCTCGCAACGAGACGTCAAAATTTCCGCACAATTTGACGCGGGCGAACAATACGGTTTCCGGTATGGTCGAATCGAGAGATAAAACGAAAAAAAAAATTGTAATTCGTGATTAAAAGAAAGAATGAAAAAAAAGGTAAAATGAAAAATGAAGAAAAACGAAAAAAAAACACGACGCGCCGCGGCGAATTCTGTGCTGTGTTGTAAAATTAGTTCGACACTTAGGTTTTATCATCATTATTATGATTATTCGTTATTATTATGATTGAATAACGCACGATAATGATATAAGTAACGAAGAATATTATATATAACAAAAGTAAACGACGATATTATATATTTAAAGAGAAGGAAGGAAGAAGAATAAAAGAGAGAGAGAGAGAGAGAGAGGTAACTCGAAAATTATTGAGAGTGGCGATGGGCTCGTAGGGGCAAAATTGGGGATTTGGTTCCACGTGAGAGAGTTTTTGGATATAAAATCCCGGACCTGTCTCAACGATCCGCCGAGCTACAATTCCCCCGCGAGTTTGTGCGAGAGAATATAAGCACGTGAAAATCGAATGGCAAAAACTGATATACGTAATACGAGGTCGGGCTCGGTCCACTTGAGAAAGAAAATATGAAAATGTAAATGACGAGCACGACCGGCCTTTCTTTCACGAGAGATTTATTTATATAAAATTATTGTCAATCTCGCGCAATCTCGTGAGATTGTTTAAGGAAGAAAGAAAAAAAACAAAAAGAAACGAAAAATTATGATAAATAGACGAAAAAAAAGACGAAACGCGCCAATAAATTAAAGCCCAAAATGCCACCGCTCGTTGCAACTCGAGCGACATTCACAGTGCAATTCGAGTAACTCCCCACCCTCCCTCCACCCCCTGCTGTACAACGTAAAACGAATATTTTACGAGTCCTCGATATTTCGAAACAAAAAAAAAAACAAAAAATAAATGTATAATCTTGAAAAAAATTGCGTCATTTGTCGTTTCACGACAAATCAATTATTTTAATTTGTAATTATCTACCGTCATCCCTGTACGTTTGAAAATCCATCGGCAAATTCATGTTCCGTTTTACAATAATGCCTTTGTTCGACGGCCAAGCCGAAAGGGAGAGACGTTGATCGCAGAACAATCGTCGATCTAATATATGTGGGTCGATTAATGTCGGCATTGAAGTGACTGGGTGTGGCTCGGTATATTACTCACCGTGCAAAAAAAGAGAGAATGAGCTCGCAATTGCCACGGTGTGTACGACGGCTACGTTATACGTGCATTTTGAGGAATTTTATAAAAATATATATCATTTCTACGCGTCTTCTTAGTTGTAAAGAAAAAAAAACCATTTGTTCGAGAGAAAATTAGCGCGCCCTGTTGCAGGGAGCGATCGCCAAAAACAAACAACCGATATACGTAAAGCTGAATGTCTAAAACGGCGTATAACGTGAGAAAAAAAGATTTTAAGTGGCTAAAAATAAATTGGGAACGATTTTTTAGATTAAAAAACAAAAAAAAAACCAAAAAAACAAAACGATTATACGAAACTGGTGTAAATGAAAATTATATATTTTAATTGTAATCTTTATCATAGCCGCGTACGTAGAAGACAAAGCGTGGATTATTAATAATGTATATTAAAAAAAAAAAAAGAAGACGAGAGAAAACAAAAACCGAGAAATACGTAATTGAGAGAGACCGGTGAATATGTGTAAAGTAGATTTTGAAATAACAACTTGATGTGACCGTGAACGAGTGAAAATAAAATCGAGAATCGGCATTAAAACATAATATCGTCTTAAAAAATTTCCCTCAGCTTTTATTTTTTTTCCGCGTAAGGATTCGTAGGAAAAAAAGAAAAACGCGTGCGTTGCAGCGGGCGGGTGCGATGGTCGAGAGAAAATTCGATCGACCCTCCGAGAAAGCCGCGCTTTCTTTTCTCTCTTTTTCCTTTTCTTTTTTGTTACTCGAGAAAGACGAAGACGAGAAACGGGACGAAAAAAAAGCGTCGTATAAGGTTGACCGCGTGGGGGGCTTTGCGGAGATGTACATAATTTAATATTTTACTGGGGATATATAATATAGCCCGTGTACGACGCGTCGGGATATACAATAATAATTATAACGATAACGATAATAATAATAATAATAATAATAATAATAATAATAATAATAATAACGATAAAAAATATTAAAAAATCTAAACGAAGAGAAATATAATGCGTCGTGCGAATAAAGCTGTCGGACTCATTATATTATATTTAGTTGCGTAGTATTTATTGATATATTATATCAATGTTATTATTATTTTTTAATGGACCCTTCTCTTTCTCTCCTTGTCTTCACTTTTTCTTCTTTTTTTTCTTTTGTTTTCACCGAATTATTATTATTATGTGTAATAAATATTTTTTACAACGCAAAGTTGTTTATTTATGATTTTTCGAAGGTACAACGAATTTAAAAAAAACGATCACTTATTAATTTTGTTATTATTTCATGAAATCGTTCTACGAATATTTATTTCCGGTTTTCGTATGAAATACGTCGGAAGGAACAGCGGGTTTGAAGATAATGTGTGCTACGGTAAGAAATGATGAATATCTACTCGTCAGCAGACAACACGTCCTCGTTCGCTTGGATTTCGAAGAGTTCCTGGTCCTACGACACGATGGGTGTTTCTTTTTGTTTTCTAATTTGTTTTGGTTATTATTAAATATTTTGTTTTTTTTTTCTTGAACGAGTGCAGTTATCACACGAGCATCGATGCAACTAAAAAAAAACCGATATACGTAATAAACCGTCGCCTTTCTCACACCGCTCGACGAAATCTCACGATTAAAACCCTCCTTTATCGATCATAATTATATATAAAATTCGAGATCAATACATCTTGCAGTAAAAACAATACACAAAGACTGAATAATGAAACTCGGTGATACCGTTGGGAGAAATTGAAAAAAAAAAAAAACAAACCAATGAAACAAAATCCATACACATTTTCAGTGAAAATTAACTATAAAAAAACGAAGACAAAAAAAAACAAAGAAACGAATCTATCGTGAATAAATGGAGTAATTTATCGAAAGGGAAGAAATTTTCTAATCGACAGGGATAATCTGAACAGCCACGACGCCTGACGTTGCGACGTTGAATTCGCGAGCCGGGAAACTCTGTATACGATACCGCGTAGGTAAAGTAGGTACCTGTTTTTTCTATAGAATATAAACGAGAGCGATGACGGAAAGAAAATACACACACACACTCACACACACACACACATACGCAGAACGCTAGCACGGGTGTATTGTAAAGATTATGCCACTATTTATTAAATACTTACGATATAGATTAAAGCAACAACAACAAAATACCATACTTTCGCAATTTTGCATATTTGTGACAGTAAGAAAGTGATTTAAACAAAAAATAAAAAAAAGAACCTTATTGCACATCGGCTAATGCGCGCAATCGATTGCAAACAGCAGCGTTTTCGTTATTTTTATTATTAATCGCGAACAATTCCGTGCATATGAAATACTTTAAAGAACAAAAAAACAGAGAGATAAAAATAAAATGAGATGACAATATTCGCAGCGAATTTTTTAATTATTCCCTCGGGGCTAGATCCATGCGGTTATCCCAAATCGAAATCCGTGAAGCATGATTGATGAAGAAAACAAAAAAAATAACCTCCGCTTGACCCTAAAACAAACGATTTATTTTTTCAAAGAAAAACAAAAAAAAGGAAGAAAGAACAAAAAAGAAGGGGCATTCCGAGTGGCATGGAGAGTGAATTACCAAAATATGATAATTGATAAAAAAGAAAAACGAAAATAAAAAAAAAACGAAAAACAAGTCTGGTCCCGATTGTCGTGTGATCTCGTGAGATTAATGGAAACTGGGTGTGGTCGACCAAGGTCTCGAGATAACAGAGTCTCTCGTCGTCGTCGTCGTCGTCGTCGTCGTCGTCGTCTCATTAATCGAAAATCGCGTGATGAATTTAATTCGTGTTCTAATATTCGCTCACTAATAAACAAGCTCGAACATTCGTACGATCCACCGGAAGTCAACGAGCGCGTTGCCCGTATAAACCCGCGCGAGAGTCAACACACTCACGCACGTGTGTCTCTGTAATAAATGCGTTTCATTCACGAAGCGAATGGAAAATGAGATGAAATAAAATTAAAAAAGAAAAAAAAACATAGAAACGAAAACGAAAAACGGATTCTCGGTAGTACCAAGACACTGCACAGGTCTCACTATTTACCGAATGACTATTGACGACGGAGAAGAGAAAATGAAAAGAACAGATATAAATAAATGAAGATATATAAATAAATATATGATATAATTACGAGTACGATAAACAATATATAATTATTTTGTAGTGAACCCCGCAGTATGTAAACTAAATGTACACATTAAAAAAAAAAAAGGAAAGAAAAAAGAGTATGCGAGTGATGGTGACTACTACCTACCTACCTAAAAAGAAAAAAGAAAAAATATCGCGAGTACGAGAGAGAGAGAGAGAGAGAGAGAGAGAGAGAGAGAGAGAGAGAGAGAGAGAGAGAGAGAG
>JAPYZT010001189.1:0-24670 GCA_030522965.1 Tryphoninae sp. A BG-2022a
AAAAATTAAGAAAAATAAAAATCTCTATTTTTTAATTGAAAATGATAAAAAAGATAAATTAATTCTAGAAAGATCGAGCGAAAGAAAATGGACGAACAAAAAAATTAAGAAAAATAGAAATCACTATTTCTTAATTAAAAAATAATTTTTTTCAATCGGAAGCAATAAAAAAGATAAATTAATTCGAGGAAGATCGAGCGCAAGAAAAGAATGAACAAAAATTCTGTATTTCGTAATTAAAAAATAAAATTAAAAAAATTGAAAACATTAAAAAAGATAAATTAATCCAAGAAAGATCGAGCGATTCGAGTCGCTTACGGTGGTCGGAATTTATGCTCGTAATCAGCAATTACGTTTTCTCTCATCGCACGTGACACGTGATTAAAATATTTTTTTCTAATTTTCTATTCCGCTCGTATAATTCTCTTTTTTTTTTTTTTTTTTCATTTTTTATTTTTTTTTTTGGTACGTTCAACGCCTGGTTAGGCTCAACGGAAGATACGGGACCCTTGTATCTCGTAAATGTATCAGCTAGTTTCTCATTCGAGAGATCGTTAAAATTGTTCTTCTTTTTTGTTTGTCTTATCCGTCCGGGAATCAATTTTTTTTTTAGGAAGAACCGGAGAGAGTTGAAAAAAATGAGAAAGATATTTAATTGACCGAGAGATCTGGGTTCGTTGTCTGCAAACCGATAAGGTCCGAGTCATCCCGACACTTGGTCGCTACGAACGATCGTCTCTTCTTCGTTTTTTGCCGATTTTCTGCGCTTTTGTGCGTTTACGTTGTTTTATTTTCCTTTTTCTTCATTCTCGACCTCGTGCTATTAGTCATTTTCACGCGGTACAACGCACAATACCGCAACAGTCGCGACATCAACCGGCTGTCCTGTATCATTAAATTCAACCGTAAAGTATTTTGTACGATTTATTTATTTACTGTAGATTTTATTGTTGATTCGGCGTAAGAGGAAATCCGTTAGGAACTTGACACATTTCTTCGCTTTTTTTTCCTTTCTTGTTTTCACGCTTGGCGATCGAGTTTGCCGATCGATTTTAACGATTTTATGGAATTTCGAGGAATTGGATAGTGACATTTTTTTTGCTGGTCGATCTTCGATCGGTTGGTGATTTTTGTTTGTCGATCGTCGATCGATTGGCGATTTTTGTTCGTCGATCGAGAATTGCAGATTTTTTTCGTCGATCGAGAATTGGTGATTTTTTTTCGACGATCGAGAATTGGTTTTTTTTCGGCGATTTTTTTTCGTCGATCGAGAATTGGCGATTTTTTTTCGTCGATCGAGAATTGCCGATTTTTGTTCGTCGATCGGGAATTGCCGATTTTTTTTCGTCGATCGAGAATTGGCGATTTTTTTTCGTCGATTGAGAATTGGCGATTTGTTTTCGTCGATCGAGAATTGGCGATTTGTTTTCGTCGATTGAGAATTGCCGATTTTTTTTCGTCGATCGAGAATTGGCGATTTTTCTTCGTCGATCGAGAATTGGCGATTTTTTTCGTCGATCGAGAATTGGCGATTTTTTTCGTCGATCGAGAATTGCCGATTTTTTTTCGTCGATCGAGAATTGGCGATTTTTCTTCGTCGATCGAGAATTGCCGATTTTTTTTCGTCGATCGAGAATTGCCGATTTTTGTTCGTCGATCGAGAATTGCCGATTTTTTTTCGTCGATCGAGAATTGCCAATTTTTTTTCGTTGATCGAGAAAATTGCCGATTTTTGTTTGTTTTTCTTTTCGACGTGATTTTTGAGTTTTTTGAACGATCGATGTGGAAATTTCCATTCTGTAGTAAAGAAAGATTTTTATCTTGTTCGATTTGAGACTGTCGAGAAGGTAAAGATATTTTTATTTGATTAATTTATGGAAATTTGTATTTAAACAAAAATAATTGTTAATTTTTAATAAAATTTCAAATTTCTCGTTTTCATTAATGAGAAATTTAGAATTTTTATTAATCGTTGATGTTTAGATGACGCTTGGGGTGATACGAGATTGTCCTTGATCTTGAAGCAACAGGTTTGTAGTAAAAGAATCGTTTTTTAAGTGCATGCCTCGCTCCACTCGTCACTTTTACTCGAAACTCGTTCTAAGAAAGTTCAGGCAGACAGGTTGCTCGGCTGTTATAGAATGTGTTCGCGTGTCTCGAGACGATGAATAAAATTCCATTAATTGGCGAGAATTGTTTATGTACGCAGCGTAATAGACTTCGTATAATTTCTCGTAGTGCACGGTGAATTTTTCTTTTTTATTAAAACAAATAGATAAAGAAAAATTGTCGTTATCGAGTCTCCACCTTATCGAGTTATCGATCACTGTCAAATTTCAAATTCTAGCTTGTAAATATTTTACATGGGTAATTTAAAACTAATATTAAAATTTATCAAAATTTGTTGATCAAGAAAATCATTCCAATTATTCAATATTTCAATCGTTTGAATCAAAATCTAATTTTTCAATTATTTCAAATATGTTAATAATTTTTTATTGACATTTTCATTGTTTAAATAATAATAAAACTTATTTCAATATTTTTAATATTCTTGCACATTCAACACTATCGAGTCTCTTCTCTGGTAATAATTCCACTAATCAATGAATTAAAAATGTTAATTAATCGATTTTCCAGTATTTTGTTATAAAATTAGAATCAAAAATTAAAATTTTTTAAAATTATCTGAATATTAGTGTAAATTCCAGCTAATAAATATTTTACACGAGTAATAAAAATTGATATTAAAATTTATCAAAATTTGTTGATCAAGAAAATCATTCCACTTTCCCAACATTTCAATCATTTCAATCAAAATCTAATTCTCCAATTATTTAAAATATATCAACAAACTTTTATTCACATTTTCATTGTTTAAATAATAATAAAAATTATTTCAATATTTTAACTATTTTTGTACACTCAATACTATCTCCTCTCCTCTCCAATAATATTCAAATTCCACCAATCAGCGAATCAAAAATGTTAATTAATCGATTTTCCAAAAATCGAAACAAAAATTGAAATTAAAAAAAATTATATGAATATTAATGAAAAATTGACAATATCGAGGTTGACAGAACCGAGGTATCGACTCAAGTTCCTCCGGTCTGTTATAAAACGCACGAGATCCCCCGAGAACACGATGTGGCGACAGGAAGTTCCGCTATGTCCCACATAACACGAGTTCGCGATTCTGCGAGACCGAGGAGACGAGTAGGAGTTGAAGTAAAAGAGTCGAAGGAGTACCTTGCGTATTATGTTTCTTGTCTGGTCTCGTTGTAACTTCTCTCGCGACTCATTATGCGGTGTAGCCAGTGACGTAGTTTTTTTCCTCTTCTTCTTCTCCTCATTTTTCTTTTTTCCCTCGCCTCGTTTCCTTTTTTTCCTTCCTTCGCCATTTCGGGCTTAATATGCTCGGGTAACCAGATTCTTTCCACCCGTGAACATCAACCTACTGCGGAGCTCCACAACCCCGAAGAGATTCTTGGGATAACTCGACGGTGCTTTTTCAAAAGGATATCGCTATATCTATATACGTTTTCTTACTTCTAAGCATTTTTATTTGAGTACATGAATAATGTGCATTGTAACGTTCGAGGTTTCAACGAGCTCGAGGATTCGTGGAAAACATCATTCCGGCGTGTCGCTCACTTGGTTATTGCAAAATCGGGGCGGGGTTTCGTGGGAAAAACGACGCAAAATCAACGATTTCTGGGTCGTTTCTTTGTTCAGACAGAGTTTCGGGGTAATGAGGGTCGATTGAGGAAAATTAAATATTTTTTAATCGGGAGTGATTTTAATGAATTGAAATGGTGAAGGGAATTGAAAATTAGGGCTCTTTTGGTTTGACATATTTCCCGCCGTTGATGTTTTTGGTTACTCATTGAAAAATCGACAAAATTGTTAAAAGAAAAAGTTCCTAGAAACGCGGCAATTTTTGAAAATTTTATATTTTTTTTGCGAACTTTGTTTATATGAGAAATTTATTTATATACGTTTTCCCTATTTTTTTGGGATAATATTAATTACGGTTCTATTGAGATTATAGGGAACTTTGACAGTTTTTGGGGCTGGTTTGACAGAGTAAATACCGTTTAAACGTGTTTACAACCGTGAAACGGTTTACAAACAGAATATTTCCGTAAATTGGAATATATCGAGATTATAATAGCGATAGTCTTGTTGCGCGGGAAATTTCCGATTCCGTAACCTCCAATTGAAGCCTTTTTGGACGAAAAAAATTTTTGATCCCCGGTGGGTGCCGATAGTCGACATTCGTGGTTTACTTTTGGGACTTTGGGGATTCGGGGGTAGTCAAATTTTTTTTTCGTTCAAAAAGGCTTTGTAGCATCATTTCGGAAACGGAAATCTCCCGCGTAACACGAGTATCATGAAATAAAGAGGTTTTGGAGCAAAAAAAAATTTGGTCCCATGGCCTAGACCTTCTTTTGCAGGTCCCTTCCTGTGGGTCCTGAAAATCGCGATTTTCAAAGTGTCGCTGCGGGCACAAAAATTGAGCTATCCCGATGATCCTGGGTTTGTTCGTAAGATATTGGCGTGTTCTTTAAAAAGTTATTGAAGCAATTTTCTGTGAAGTAAACGAAACCGGAGATACAGCACCGCGAAAAGTCGATTTTTCGAGGTTCCGCGATACCCATCGAAATCGGCCATACTGTATTGCGGTAAATTTTAATCCTTTCTCAAGCTCCAAGAGCTTACGTCGATCGCAAATTTCCCATACAAGAAAATCATGATTTCGTTTTCGATTTTTCAGATTTTATCTACCTTAAGTGGGTAAATCGTTATTTCAGATTTTCGCGTTTTTCTCCTAAAGCTTTTGAGATATCGGTTAAAATAACATTATAATTTTCATCAGCGACAAATTTCCGATTCCATAACCACCCTACAAAGTCTTTCTGGACGAAAAAAAATTTGTCCCTTGGCAGGTGCCAATGGTCGATATTCCAAATTTCTCTTTTGGGACTGTGGAAGGTCCGCGGAGGCTCCTCGTCTAAAGAAATCGCCGAAATTTAAAAAACAACCTCAACCGCCTCGTTTCATTTTCACATATAATTCAAATCCTGTTGGCCGACACTTATTCTCCCCACAATTTCTTGTACCCACAAAGAGCTAACGCAATTTCCTAAGTGTTCATAAAAATTGCCAATAGCAAGATGCAACGAGCATCGTTATGGTAGATGGCTTGAGCGAGTTGTATATATTTATGATCCGGAAGTTTGAATGTCACAATCGATCGGTGTATAATAACACCACGCTTACAAGAAAGTTTGCAACTTATTTATTTTCGTTCATTTTTCTACAATTTCCATTGCAATTCCATTTCCATCTCGCAACATCTCGCGGTCGTTATCGACTCGTTCTTCTCTAGAACTTTTGATTACATTGCCCGGGAATACACTAGAGGCGCCACAGGTGTTTAAGAAGCATGGGGCGAACGCTTCTCTACCAGGAAACGCATTAAAATCATATATATATACAGGGTGTTAGGAAACTACAAAGACGAAGAGAATATCCAGATAGTTGAGATCGGCACAATTACAACGGTTTTTTAATTATTCTTCTACCATAAAAACTGACCGAGATATTAACTCGCAAAGTTCACAAATCTTGAACATAACCTAACAATTCGATCCAGCGTCCCATCGATAAGTGCCGAGGTCGCGGGTTCGAGTCCCGCTCAGGACATTTTTTTTTCCACGTATTCTCATTTTTTTTTATACATCTTGATAAAATAACTATTAATAAACAAATAACTAGTCGAAACCGCAAGAAAAATTGATTTTTTTATCATTCAACCGCAGGAAGCTTGATGACATTGTCTAAACTTTTAAACTTTGTGAATTAATATCTCAGTCAATTTTCATCGTAGACCAATAAAAAATAAACATTATACTTGTCCCGACGCCTACTACCTAAGTTTGTTCTGGGTCTTCCTAGTTGCCTAACACCCTTTACATACAGTTACACTTATTGAAATGTAAATTTGAATTTTTTGTTATTTGCTTCCATATCCTATTTTTTTTAATCGAACGTATACGTCGATTTATTAAAGATTTTCTAACATCCCTGAGCTCCCGGCTAATAGAGGTTCTCTTGACTCTTCCTCTCTCTCTCTCTCTATCTCTCTCGTACTCCTTCCCTCTTTCGTAGTAGGATCGTTAACGTTCAGTTGAGATATTTATACATAAAACGAGATCCCAGTTTCTAACGGTAAGCAGCTCACGATCTTTTCTCCGACGTTAGAATGTATCCCCATACTATTATACACCACATCCCAAATCTCGATCCTCCTTAATAACACCTGGTCTTACAGTCGTATCTTCCCAAGCTGCAATGAAAACAAAATCATAAATTCGAAACAAACATTGCACACGACAAATACAGATTAGATTACAAATTCAATTCAATCAAATTAATAAATTTACACAAAGAATTCAAACAAATAAAATTATAAATCTTGATTATAAACAAATTAAAAAACATAACAATTCCCCAATTCTCCAACCCTAATAAAAATTTTCACCCAATAACATTATTATTAATTTTCCCACTCCCACCCAAAAAAAACAAATCCCTCAAGAACCCTCCCCCATCATCTCCCCTCCCCAATTTCCACCCAACCATTTTCCGCAAACTGTGTCACGTACTCAGCAAGAAAAGCAAGAAAGAAAAATCCAAGAAACACCAAACCGTAAATAAAAACGTAACAGGTCTCGCGATAAAATTCGCCATCAGACCGAATCGACACGAGAAGCTCGTTCACCCTGCGTCCATTTCTGGTTCAGCTCGTCAAGCCTACGACAACGTGTCTCCTACACTGGTTCAAGGTGCTCGCTCTTCACCCAGTTCATTTTTCTTCTCCTCGCCCATATACATACATACATACATACACACACACACATATATATATATATATATATATATATATATATATATATATAAATACATAAATATTTTCCTCCCTCAGCTCTTCTCCAGTGAATGAAGTATAATTTTATCTCTTCCTATCTCTCTCTCTTTCTCTCCCTGAAGAAGCCTCGTGCCTCGCACATTACAACCTCCGCACTATCTATATACATACAATCCACACATTTCCATCTATATCTATATACCTACACATCCCTATACATATATACAGTAATACAAAGATCGCTTAGCATACGCTAACGTACACGAAGGTTATTCAACCCGTTCGAGAATTCTCGTAGCTTCGTCCATCGTCATCGTTCTCTCCCAGTCTCCTGGTTGCCTATAAGATTGACCAAAGAAGTGCCCTAAGCGTGTTTCGTGTACGTGTGTGTTGGTAATTTTTTGTTTTCTTCTTTTTTCTTTTCTTTCGTTTAGATTTTTTGTTCTCTTCTTTTAGTTTTCCCTTCGACTATATACCTGTACCATCGCTCTCTTCGTCCAGTCTTGGAATAAGTAACGGGGTTTTGGAGACTTCTTGGCGGACCTCGCTCTCTTGCCTCTTCGGGATCGTGTGGCGCGCTTTACAAAGCGCGCGCGTCAACCTATACGCAAGGAGGTAGAGGAGGTGGCCCGTGGTTGGAAACGAGTGCCCTGGCACTCAGTCAGCCGTGCAGTCGAAAGATCGTCCTCTTCTGCATTGCCTCGTTTGCTTCGTCTTTTCCTCGGTAGTTTGTCCCTTCTCGCATTTACCTACGGAGGCAAACGTTCCTCCATGCGGTTTTTTTTTCTTATCCAAGAACACGCTACTCGTACACCCGCACTCGGTTTATTCGCCTCTTGGTACTCGCGCGCGTATCACTTCGCGAACTAAACACTTGGGTGACACGGTGATTTGTTTCGTTCAATAGTTTTCCATCGCGTTTATTGTTATTATTATTATTATTGTTATTATTTCGTTTTTGATTTTGAATCTTTGTAATATTTTTGAGATTTTTAGTTCGATTAATTTGTTTTTATTCGAGTGCGATCGAAGTGCGCGAATGTCGCGATAGGGGGAGCGACGAGAGATCGATTTAAGGGGTAAGTTTAAATCGAGTGAATTTTTGTTATTGACGGACTTTTTTTGTGACTGTTTTTTTTATACTCGATTGTTTTTCTCGGTCAGTTGTAATGAGAAATTAAAAAAATTATGTCGGATGAGGAAAATTGAGTGACAATGTTTCTTTTTGTTTTGTTTATGACGCGCAAAATGTTTAATGTGAGGTTTAAGGCGAGGAACGATTTTTCTCTTTTTCCACGTTTTTCTTTTTCTTCTTTATCGCGATGGAGGAGAGAAAAAGTGTATCAAGAAAAGTTTGTAATTAAACGTAGCGAGGTTCGTCAGGATGATAGTTGTTCGTTCCGCGTGTAATGTACAACGCGACATAGTAAGCCGTGTAATTTTGTTCGCGGAACGCGACGAGTTTATTCCTTGGGAAATATCGTAAATTTTATTTATTTATACAGTCACTGTTTTTTTTTTTTTAATGTTTCTATAGATAAAAGGGGATAGTACGAAACGGGTGGTAAATGGGAGATTAGCAATTCAAAAATTTATTACCCTTGAAGAATCCGTTCCGCCTGTGATCGGCGTTCCGTAAAAGAAAATCCACGCGTCGAGATATTCGCCGATCTCGATTTTTGCCCACGTCGAAGTAACAAAATCGAGACGAGGTTCTCGATATTATCGTTGGCGATTAATCGATAATACATTCCACGTAATTGGATATATTGTGTGGTGAGATTTTTTTTCACGAGGTATGAAAGATCGGTAAGAAATCGATATCGGCGAAAGAAAGAAAAATAATTTATTCGAATTGTGCGAGATTTATCGTAATTGGATATATTGTGTGGTGAGATTTTTTTTCACGAGGTACGAAAGATCGGTAGGAAATCGGTATCGGCGAAAGAAAGAAAAATAATTTATTCAAATTGTGCGAGATTTATCGACCGGAAATAAAATTGATTATTCAGATGTAAAGATTTATTCGTGAGGTTTTACGATCCGGAAGTCGAATCACGTGTAGGTACGTTTGAAATATTGGAAAATAATGATAATAATAGTAAGAATAAGAATAGCGATGATAACAGCGTTAACCGATTTTCTTGGTTTCGATGACGCATGTTTTTTTGTTTTATTCTCGGACGCCATTCGGCGTAACCGGAAGTATGAAAAATGTACGAGGAATATTCGAGAGGCTTTTCCATACCGATCGTGAGAGGACTGACGATCGTGTCACGATACGAGTAAACAATGTTTGATTTCGAGAGGATCGATCGTCGATCCGGTCGACGATCTTCCGATTCTGGTTAATCGCTCGGTTGTAAAATCGAGCTCGACAGTTATTTCTACATTCCGGTGTAACCACCCACACGTTCGATTTAACGAAACTCGATGCAAAATCGGAGCGATGTATATATATATATATATATTGTGTGTGTGTAGCGTGAGAGCTATAGGTACCGATAGTTACCGTTATCGTCGCCTCTCTCGAGGAGGAGGAACTCTCGAAAGTCGACAGGAAAATGCAACGGTAAAAAAAATACCGATCGCTGGTCTTCGAGATGATCGACTCGCGTATCGAAGTTTGAATAATAATACAAAATAAAGCAATAGATAATATGAATCGGATTTGATCTATTACCGATCGAAAATTTGAGAAATAAATCGATTAATTTGTTAACTTGTTTGATCCGATTTAAAAAATTGTATCGAAGTTTGAAACATAAGGAAAAAATCGGTAAATATAAAATCATCAATTTTTATTGATTATCGATCTAAAGTGTCCCAGATGAATCGATTAATTAGACAACTTGTTCGATCCGGATTAAAAATCTGTATCAAAGTTCGGCAAATGGGAAAAGTCGAATAACAATAAATCGATCAAATTCGATTCATCAAATCGGTTAATTTGTTAACTTGATCGATCCGATTAAAAAAATTGTATCGAAGTTTGAAACAGGGAAAAGATCGGTAAATATAAAATTATCAATTTTCATTACCTATCGATCGAAAGTGTCAGAGATGAATTGATTAATTAGACAACTTTTTCGATTCGGTATAAAAATCTGTATCAAAGTTGGGAGAATGGGAAAAATCGAATAAAAATAAATCGATCAAATCCGATTTTCCGAATCGGTTAATTTGTTAACTTGGTCGATCCGATTTAAAAAATTGTATCGAAGTTTGAAACATAGGGAAAAAATTGGTAAATGTAAAATTATCAATTTTGATTGATCGAAAGTGTCAGAGATGAATCGATTAATTAACCAACTTTTTCGATGCGAGATAAAAATCTGTATCAAAGTTCGGAAAATGGGAAAAATCGAATAAAAATAAATCGATCAAATTCGATTCATCGAATCGGTTAATTTGTTAACTTGATCGATCCGATTTAAAAAAATGTATCGAAGTTTGAAACACAGGGAAAAAATCGGTAAATATAAAATTACCAATTTTGATTGATTATCGATCAACAGTGTCAGAAATGAATCTATTAACTAGACAACTTTTTCGATCCGAAATAAAAATGTGTGTCAAAGTTCGGCAAATGGGAAAAATCAAATAACAATAAATCAATCTTATCCGATTTATCGAATTGATTAATTACTCACTTCATTCGATCGAATATAAACAATTTTAAGTACGTTTTTGATTTTCGTTTTAATTCAAGCAAAGACAATTTTCGACTTCGTAAAAAAATGGTAAATTTTCATTCGGGTAGTAAGCAAACGATATTCGACGCGAGACGATCACCTCGAGACACGATCGGTTCGGTTGCGACGATCGAATACGAACGATCTACGGGCCTTGGTCCGTTAAATCAACGATAAAGGATTCGCATCATGCTGCTTCTTCAACTGCAGACTGCGCCGATCGGGAGGTACTTGCGTCATTTCCAACCGATCGCTTTATTTCTCACAGTTCTTTATCGCCAGTGACGATCGAACAATTCTCTTGTCATTATTATTATTATTTCATTTAATTCTTCCCTCGCGTCCATTCGAATCGTTTTCGGTTTGCGCAAAGATCGAAAAATTTCGTCACGTCCGATCTTCGACTTATTTTCAGATTAGGCTCACGCGTTATCGCACCGGGACAACGAAAATAAAATCTGTTGAACTACTATTTCATGATAATTTCATTCACGTACCGACTCTTAAGACAGCGATAGTTTTAAAGTTAAGATCGTTCTTTTTTATTTCTTAAGCAAGCCTTGAAGTTTATTGAACGAGATTATATTCTTGCGGCCGCTTGCGAATAAAATGAAATCTTACGACACCATAAGATTCGGTCTCGTAGAATCGTTCGCATCGAGCAGGAAAATTTGTTTATTTATTTTTTACGTGTTTCTCAAATCTTCAAAAATACCCTGACCTCTATCCGTATTATCTCCCGTGAGTAATAAAAGTTTACGTCTTTTACTGACTTCCATTCTATTTGTTTGTTCCAGTTTAAAAATGCGTTTCAAGCTGCTGGGTGCCTTCGCGATCCTGCTAATCGTGGGATCGAACGACGCTAGGCCTTCGATACACGGTAAGTTTAGAAAATTTGTTTACTAGTCAAACATTTGTTTTCAACGATTTTTGTTTAAATTTATTAAAATTGTGTTCTTTATAAAGGAGAGAAAAAAATCGATTAGTCGATAACGATTTATGCAATTTCATTAAATCGGGAATATTTAGAAAAAAGATTTTAATATTGTGGAGGAGTAAATAAAGAATCTTAGTAAATACTAGCAAAACATATTTGCTCAAAAATAAAAGAGAAAGTTTGTGTTAAAAAGTAAATTTTGAAAATGGAGATTCGTCCTTCAAAAAAATATTATGCAATATCAAACAGTATAAAAAACAAATACACGTCAGCTTTGCATCATAAATATATTGCGCGTATCATCAATTAGGATGTTTCGATCGACACTGAGAAAATCTCGTCATCAATAACAAGATAACAGCTTGGAAACAATGGAAAGTAATTTTCCGACGATCGGTTATTAACCGCTTGAAGTGGGCGTCAGATTCGCGAGACCGGGAGTCCTAAAAGACCGGCAATCAATTTGCCACAGTTTCTACCCCCCAGTTGCGAAAGTTTCTTATGGAATAAATAATACCACGTCTTGCGATGAATTCCTCATCGATTCTTTTTTTCTCTCTCTTTTCCTCTCGAGCAATTTCCATGCAGCATGTTACAAAATCAAATCAAATTCTATCGAGCAGAAAATCGTACGTTTGACACAATTATCTCGTTGCAGGTATACCGGAAGTCGTCGAGGAGAAGGCGTCGACGAAAATCGTCGCGGATGATTCGTCGTCGTTGCGACCGCTCGAGCCGACGAGCTCGTCGCTCGCGAAGACCGATAGCAGGTACAGAGGACGGACGGAAAATAGTAAACAGTATAGGGATAATTATTATCGTACTAGCTTCACCCCTGGTATTTTAAATAGTTTTAAAAGCGACGAGAATTTTGGTTTATCGAGCGGTTGGCAATATTGGGGAGGTACGAAGAATTTATCGTCAAATTTGCAAGCTGGATCGAGAGAATCTGATAGATTGATCGACGAGTTCAAGAGTCTCAGATTTTCCATCGCGGAATCCAAAGACTCTTCGATCATTGATCCTCCAATTCGCCGTAATGCCTCGCGTCAAAGTCACAATGACAAGTTCATCAAATTATATTCCCCATCCATGCTCGATGAAAAATCAAAGAGTCCAAATAATCGGCGCGGTGTTCAAGATTTCAGTAAGAGGCGAAACAATTCCAACGTGCCCCCAAAAGTTCCGATGAACGGGAAAAATCGGGTTATTTTGAAACCGGATTATCACAATCCCCTGAGATACGAGGGAAATTTACAACCGGTGAATCTAGTGAGACCGAAAGATCGTAACGACACGACGAAGCACGAGTTGAAGAATTGGCCCAACGAGGCTATACATGATGTTCACGATCTCTTCAATTACGACAAGTACACGTCGAGCATCAAGAAAGTTTCGCATCCACCCTCTTCTCAGACTTATGGCGATGCTCCAATTTATCATATTACAAAGAAGAAGAAGAGAAAGAAGCCAGGGAATCAAACTGTTAGACCTGGAATTATAAAAAATCAGTATCAAAATTCATCCCCTGCGAGTCATGACAGTAATCAAAGATTGACAACTTCCACCCCTCAGTCCGTTAGTTCGAGTATGACCTATAATCGAGAACCTCTCATGCAGCCCAATGTTCAAGAGATCATCCACTGGCTTCAGATTCCTGCCTTTGCCTCGGTAGAGAATCAAAGTTACTCGGCAGGGCATGTTCCATCTAGTGAAACTGTCACCAACACCTTTGATCGCCCTTACCACGAGCTTAGTCGTCCCAAACCGGTGACGGCAACCACCTACTTTCAACCGGAGAACGATTACTCTGGAACTCCCCTGCCAACGCAGATTTATACTGATGAAATTCCAGGAATGATTGGCAATCATGAACCTCAGACTCAAAGTCCTAAGCCCTATGATCCCACGGATGATTATGGGGAAAGTTATCATCAAGAGTCTGAAAGTCATCAACAATCGGTGACTAACGGTTATCAATCAGAGAATCACAATCATCATTCGGAAAGTTACGATGAATCACCGAAAGATCCTTATCAGGAATTCGGTAATCAAAATTCCGACCGGCCCTCGACAACTTATTACGTTCAAACCCCGACCCTAGAAGGTCCGAGTTATCAAGGTACTGAATCGACTCGCCCAGTCGAAATGGTCAGTCTTCCATCTTCCGTCGTCACTCTCCTCACTGATCTTGCTAATAAAAAACCAACCTCCTCAAGATGGCCAATTTTCAAGCCAACCTCAGAAATATCCCAAAATACGGTGGTTCATATACTCAATACAGGCTCGAAACGACCAAACGTCACAGTGAGTGAGATGCAAGTACCTCAAGTAGATAAACCCTCGGGAATGTTGGGTGCGAACATGACCGAATCTGTGACACCCCCGAATGTTCACATAATGTTCATGAACGAGGAGGTCCAGGGTTCCGATAAACCTCATTCGCAATCCATCCCGGACGTTCCATTTCAGGACAATAATTGCCCAACGATCATGATCAATTCCATAACTCGTGTCAACAATACGATAGAGAGCAAGGAGGGTTGTACAGATCTGAATATCGTCATTAACTCCCAAGTTCTCAGTACCAACGTCTTCAAACCTGGAAGTCTTTCGCAATCGTACGCGGACGCTCAGGATAAGTACGCGGGAGCGGTTCTTACAGAGAGTCCTCAAGATTCCAGTTCCAATTTCGAGAATACGCACAATCCATACACGGAGAGTACCCCAGAGGGGACCTTTAATTCGGACGACGAACAGGACGCGGATAAGACCGATCTGTTTGAGAATCAAGCTGTTGATTACGAGGAGGAAGGTGTCTTCACCTCGACTTCTCAAGCAGTTTCGGAAATCTTCATCTCTACCGGAGATCCTCAGGAGGAAGCTTTCGATGCTCTGGGTGGATTAGAACCTGTTGATGGTGCGGGGGTCTCATCGATAGGTGAATCTGCCGTAGTTGGAAACACACCGGAGGTGTTACCAGCGGCTGTAGCCGATCCCGGCGTCGCGGTCGGTCAAGCGGTCGGTGGCGCTCCGGCGGTCGGTCAGTCGTCGGGCGGTCTGCCAGGTGGCGCTGGTGGTCCGATTTCGGGTTTAGCCGGGGTTGCCCCGGCTAGCGGTCTCCCTGCTTCACCTGCCTCGACCGCTCTAGCGACCGTCGATGATGACGACGACGACGATGATTACGACATGAGTCCATCCGGTCTGATGCAATCGATGGGTTCCGTCTTCACTTATTTTACCTTTCTAAATCCTCTGAACTACAGCATTTTCAGTCTTGCTGCTGCCCCGTTCGCGGCAATGGCCGCTGGAGTTCTCGGTATCGCTGCTTTTTTCTTCCCTTGGGCATTACCCGGTGTTTTAGACTTTGGTCGCGCGGCTGACAAAGTTACGATTAGATTCAAACCAAGCCTGGACGAAGTCGTTAGACAATCGATCCACAAATACAGAGATTGGCACGAGTGGAAGAGTAAACGAAGGAAGAGAAAGAGATGACTCCTGAAATTGACAACATCCATGCGAAAATTATGATTTTTTTTTATATTTCGAAATACCTTTGCTTGATTTTCGAAGATTTGGCGAGCGATCGTCGCGTCGTTTATTTGGACCGTACAATTGTTTTGAAGTCGCCCTATAGATTGATTCGATCAATTCGCAAAATAAAAAAAAAACAAAACGACTTGCGTTCCCCAAATAACATTCTTAAGTAACTAGACATAGATAGCTTATAGATTTATTTATTTTTGTATTTATCGTAGATGAAACTTCGACTATAGAACTGACATGGTATTATTTATAATTTATACGCATTTCTTGTAATTTAATCAACCCAGTTTCAACGTTTCAGGGCATTAACAGGCGTTCACGCTGACAATCTATTTTTTGTATCGATAATAAATCATTAGAAACGACAAGTCTTTTCATTTATTAGATCTTAACTTATGTCTTGTTTTACTTGATCTATTGAAACATCTAAAAAAAGAGAACTATCTCGGTGAGTATATCCAATTCAATTTTCGCAGTTGGATAAAATTAAAGCCAAACGTCGAATCAAAAAGTCGAGCATCATTTTTTACGACACGGATATCTATTTTCCAGGAGCGAATCAACGGGCGATAAGCGCAAGTCGAAAAATCTTCAGTACATGGATCAATCACTGAGGACTGTGGCGACACAATTGCTCAACGTGACGAGTCCCGACGAACCTAAAGACACGCGTGAAAATCACAAAGTTACAAAAATTAATAATGTTCCATCGCAAGTTTTGCTGTTCAACAAGAAGAATGAGAATTCCGTTTCTTCGAGCGTCACGAAAAATGAGAAGAGTGACATGGACTTGGTGCGGGAGATAAATTCCGAGATAAGTTCGATGGGTTCGATGGGAATGAATTTTGGTAGACCGGTGAATTCGAAGTTTGCCTTTTTCGAGTCGAGTCATCCGGGCCAAGCAATGGCTATGACCGAAGAGGAGCTTGAGAGAGAATTGATGGCAGCCAGCTCGACGAGATTGATGACAGCCCACAAGAATCACCCAACGACGACCGGTGGTATTTCAACTTGGATCCTGCTCAACCCTCCGACTACGACGAGCACGCATATGGTCGATGATGAGAATAACCTTGTGAAAGAAGTCAAGGTCAAAGTTCATTCCCAGAACAAACTGATGACACCGGTAGCGATCCTGGAATCCACAACGAAGACTGACGCAAAAACCGCGACGACCTTGGAGAAGGTCGTTACGACGCAATCAACGACCCCGATGGAAAGGGTCACTACCCTGACGAAGAGCACGACTTCCGGTCTGAAGAAAACTACCTCACGTCCAGCCCCAACTACGGAGAAGCCTTTCAAGACACCTCAGCCAACTTTGAAGATAGAAAAAGTGAAGGTCACTCAAACGACCTTCGAACCGAAGACTTCAACTGCCGGTTCAACTACGACGAACCAGGATAATGTAGCCACGACCCCGAAAGCGACGGTTACGACCAAGAAAACCGGAAGTGCATCCCGTCCGACAACGAGGCCCAGGATAACAACCCCAAAACCCATGAATGTAACGTCCAAGCCAATGACGACGAAGCTGTCCAAACCGCAGTCGGTAAAGCCAACGAGAAGAACTACGAGCAAGACTCCTGTAGAGACGACCAAGAATCCGAACACGTCGAAGGTTGAGAAAGTGACATTCAGACCTGTTCACATGATAACAACCCCGAAAAGCATGGAGAATGTCGAGAGACCGATGTTCGTATCAAAAATTAAAAGTTCTATCCAGTTAGATTCATCCTTGAAAACTCCATTGGATTCTCAGTCGTCATCAACAAACGATACGACATCCAACAGCGAGGTAACAAAATCAAATACTTCAGCCAGCCAGCAAGAGGATGTATCCTCAAAAACGAAGAAACCTCCGGTAAAAGCGAACAACGTCCTGAAAGTACAATTGAAAAAACCAACGGAATCCTCGACGAGTATCGAGATCGAGCCGATCAAGGTCAGCGCGCCGATTCTAAAAATCGAGAAAATCGCTGAAAAATCATCCAGGAAGAACTCGACGAAACCTTACGACTCTGTGCTCATGGATAACGCTCCTGTCGACGTGAAGTTCGATTTTAATCCGGAAGCTATGAACGTTGACGTGGAAACTCCGGCGGATGCCATCCCCGTGACGACGAAGAGACCTCACAAGAGGAAGAAGAACAAGGTTCGAAGACGCAAGCCAACGACAGTGGCGCCATCTTCAACGACCAGTCTCTCAACTACAGCAGCGCCGACCACCCAGAGCCCTCTACCGACGACTACGCCAACGGAGAACGTGGAAAATCTTACAGAGTTGGGAATAGTCGATAATTTCATTCAAGAGTCGAAAATAGTTGCGGAATCGAAAGTGAGCCCCAGCAATGGCGCCAGTAACACGAAAAACAAGAAGAAACAAGTTCAGAAGCCAATTGGTACGCAGATATATAATTTCTTGTCTCGCGAGGTTATGCCGAGTTTCGGCGTTATGTCGTTGGTAGGCCTGGGCCTAGGCTTGGCTTCGTACTTCCTCTATCCATTTGGTGGCGCTATCGCGCGACGAAATTACGTCGTCGAGCCGAACTACAAATACAGCATGGACGAATACGGTGGTAATTACGGTCAGAACGAGGAGGAAGTTTTCTCGAAAGTTCTTCAAGGAATGACCAATCAGGATGGCAAGTACGGTGGAATAAAGGATTACGAAAATAATTTCTACAGATATCAGCAAGCTTACGACGGTGCTTACGACGTTTCGTCGCACACTACCAGACGCGATCCTACCAGATATTCAACCTCTTCGGCTCTACTTTACCGACCGTTGGAAACGACGAATTACGACAATAATAAATACAGAAATACAGAATTCAAATATCCCGAAGTATCCTCGACGCCGAATTATTACGAGAGACAAAAGAAGCCGGATTTCGTTGGGAAACATTCGGGCGATCGGCAATTCGTCGTCGGTAATGTACCCAAGGAGTACGCTTACGAGGATAATTTCCCGAGTACCTTACCGATCACGACCGAGAGTCCAAGGAAGAATTACGAACAGGACAATTACAAATTTTCCAAAAGTCCGACCAATGACTCGCCGAATTACGCGCATGCCGAGGCTCTAAAATCGAGCGACGATTACGACGAACTCGAGATAACACCAAGCGCGGTCGCGGTTGAACACGGTCCAAGATCGTTAAAAACTGTTTCACCGAAATTACGAAGACGCAAGAGGGAATCGGTAATACAGTTGATACCTTCGAGGACCGAGATCGAAAAGGAGGTCGAGGAAATCGAGAAGGAAGAACCACTCAGTAATGAAATTCTCGATATCATCGACTCGGTCATTCCCGGTGATACCTATCCACCCGTAAAAAGTATCAAGAAAAATCACGAGCTAAATGAAAACGAGAAGAAGCACAATGTCGAGAAAAAGGCATCGGGCGACGACGCGATTGACAAACAAGCTGGATCGAGTAGCGAGAAAATCGGCACTAGCTCTGTTACCGATCTTGGCAACACGATCGATAAGGTCGCGGTCACGAAAAAAAGCGTAGTCACGGAAAATGTTGGAATTACACAACAAAGTGGACTCACGGAAAAGAGTGCAACATCGCCGATCGCGAGTTCGGAAACGGGAGAAATCGGCACGACTACGGCAGTCCCAGATTTGACGATCGACGAGTTAAGCGGTACGTCGACTAAATCTAACGAGAAGAATCCCGAGGGATCGAGCACCGAGTGGCTCGAACCTTCGACGACCCCGAAACCACACGAGGAATCTTTCAATGTATTCAATTTTATTAAAAAAGTTGCCGAGGTTAAGCTCAGACTGGGTGTCGCCATTTTGAAACACGCCAGCGAGGGTTTCGCCAGGTATCTTGGTCACGTCCAAAAACGCATCAACGGCGAGGAATAAAGGATTTCTCCGATCGTTATTTTTAAGAAAATACGTATCGCTTACAAATAGGACGAAGGACGAAAATCGTCATTTTCAATTTTCTTTATTCCTCGCCATCTTGAATGCTCCCGTTCACTCTTTGTCCGACTCGTAGGAGTTCTCTTCGTGAACGCGCGCATTCATCCTGGCGATTATTTTTCAAAATCTGCGACGATTTTTCGTGTTTTTTTTTGATTCTTTCTCGCGCGAAAGGCTAGATTTTGGAAGATTGGATTTTTTTTTATATTCGAAGTGGCACTCGCACGTACTTAAGGATACTTTTGGGTCTCGAAAGGTTTTATGATCCTGCTAAGGAGATTGGACTCGCACGGGATTATTCATTTTTGGGTGGGTTTCGTGTTGATAAATTTCGCAATATAATTTATTGTAAAGTTTTTAACGATTAGGAAATAAATATAAATATAAATATATAAATATATATGATGCGTTAAGCGATAAAATACTGTAACATGTATTATGTAAATAAAACGTTCGAAACGACATACACACACAAAATTTGACGTTCACTTTTCTCTCCTTTCCTCATCCAAGTAAAACACAAAATCTCAGTGTAACATCCGGTGAATTTTTTCGATGGGAAAATCGAGCAAAATTTTTCATTGCCGATATTATTAATTTCCCTTTCTCGATCTCTAAAACAACGCGTTTCGTTCACGAAACTCTAATACTACCGAGCAGCAGGTCTTCACGAGTTGGCGCGTTTAATCGTAAACAATTATTAACAATTAAATCTTATCTCTCAAAAATCAACAAAAAACGATCGAACAAAAAAGTATTTAAAACAAAAAACGAATAAATAAATAAATCAGTTAAAAAATTGCAACTAGCTAGAAAAAAGAAACAACAAATTGGATGAAAATCAATGTAAACATTTCGATAAACCTGTTGGAGGATGAGATCGGTAGACGAAATAATCCGGAAGTTGGATAAAAACAACGAAAGATAAGTAAACCGGAGGTTCTTTGTTACGTAACTCGATCGTAATACCGATCGATCGGCCGATTTAACGTTTCTCCCCGAGTCTCGATACTCCTCTTCCATCCAGTCTTCTCGCAAAGTCCAAAATCGATTCGTTGCGTTCATCCATCTTGATGAAACGACGTAACGTCGCGTCGATTTCCGGCGACCGTTTCTTCCGTCCGAGCATCATCGGTATGACCATCGCCATTGTAGCCGGTAACATACCGGCGCCAACGGCAGCCAGCACGGCCGAGCTCGATGGCCTACTGACGATCGTGTTCCTGATCGGTCTCTTCTTCAACAGGTTCGGTCTTACAGTCGGTTCGGGTAGTTTGCTCTCCTCGTACTCCTTCTGGCTCTGATCGACGGTCTTGAAAGTTTTCTCGACTTCGAGAAGCCCACCGTGCGAGGTCGTTGTGTTAGTACCGTTTATCGACGGTAGGACGGTCAAACGTACCTGAGACGGATCAATGTCATTTACGTATTCAACGATTTTGTGCGTTATTGAGGATAAAAGCTTGTTTTCGATTTTTTTTCAGTTTTTTTTTTGCGAGTGACATCGAAGAGTGAGGAAAGATGGTGTTTATAAGGAAGCCCCGTACATAAAAAGGAAGCACGTGTGGAAAATCTCATAGTTCTCCAGTCTCCAAACCTCGGTCGGTACAACAGATTTCACGGTAGACGAGTGAGATTGTTGTATTGTTTTTTTATGTTTTTTTTTGTTTGTTCGTTTTACGAGTTTTGTTTTTCTTATATCCCTACACCAACCTGACGTTTCGAGGTCATCACGGCAACGGTCCCGTCGTTATCCTGCTTGGCCGATCTTGCGGGTAAGGTTGCGTTCGTTGGGCTCGTCCTTACCCGATCTTCGTTAATCGCGTCGAGTTTGATCGATCGCTGACGCGATAACGGTGAGTAGCCACGATTCGTTGATAACAATACCCATTGACCATCACCGCTTGATGGATGATTCGGCGGATGTTCCGGTGTGTATTGATAATGCGACAAGTGCTGAGGTCGATTCTGATGAGACGGATGATCGTTGCTCGGTCTACCAAACATCGGCGGTTTTTCCTTGTAACGATCGAATTTCGATGGATAATCGTTAGGGCGTTCGGGCCAATCGTGATTCTCGTCTTGATTTTGATGATTGTTATTGTGATGCTTGTCGTAATTATTATCGTTGATGCTCGTGTATCTGTCTCTGTCGTTGTACGAGTAACTTGGTTTATTGTTGTTGTTGTTATTGTTGGAAGAGTATGAGAACTTGTCCCAACTGTTTGGGAAATTCGAGGGTCTGTCGTCGGTTATGATGTCCATGTTGGGTCTGTAAGAGCCCGCGGATGGAAATTTCTCCCAGGACGAGACTGGCCTCTCGGGCGGCCATTTCTCTGCCTGATTTGGATTCGAGTCGAAACGATCGTCGAAGTAGGATGGTCGGGTCGAGACCTGAGGCCTCGACGATGGTCTGTCCGATGGGTAGTCAGGACGAAGAGGTTTTGGGGATTCGTGCCTGAAATTAAGAAAATTTGAATTATTTCTTTATTTTTGTACTGTCTCGATTTAATTCTGCGACCTTGAGCTGCTTGGAAAGGTCAAATTTATTTTTTGACAGAAATAGCGGTAACGAGGTATCGTTGGATCGGATTTTGATCGTAGAATACGAATATGATATTTTCATTCTCGATTTTTAAAAAACATTACGATCGATAAAATTAATTAAATTGCAGATTGTTTCGGAAATTTGCGTCTCGGTTTCGATACTTACCAGGGTTCGTTATTTATGTAAGCAGGTCTCGATGGGAATTCCGACGTCCATGGTTTTCCGGCGTTTGGTTTCTCCCAAACCTTCATTTCCGGCCATGGTCTTTGCGAGCTCGAGCTCGCCTGCCATTTTGAAATTTTACTCTTCGACCATGGAATCGCTTCGAGAGTGACCCAACCGTTGCGATCGTCGTTCGCATTAGCCCCGAAGTATTTGTTTCTCTTGATGGTATCGTTCAAATCTTGAGGATTCAACTGTATAAAAAAAGCGCGCGAATTTTGAATTTCAAATAAACAAAAAAAAAAAAATACAAATTTCTAAATCAATACAAAAATTCAAATTCCTTTATAGCGAATTAAAAATGAACAACTCACCATCACGGAGTCGAGAGTGGAATTTACGGAACTTTCAGTCGCCCCCGTCGGTTCCGGTTCCTCGTCATTGGCCAAGGTCACGATCTCGTCCCGAATATCGCCACTTAATTTCAGACCGCTCGGTTTCGTCACGCGAAATGGTAAATTATAGTTTCTCTCCGTCGTACTTTTGATCTTGTTGGCGTAATCGTCGAGAAATTTGTTCAATACGTCCGGATCGAAGGTCGAACTTTCGACGAAGGAGTTGCGACGTTCGAGATTCGCTTTCAGGCTTTCGCGGATCATCGTCTCGTCGTCGAGGCGAAATGACGACCTAGATTTCTCGGCTTGAGGTACGATACGACGAATCCCAACACCGATCTCGTCCTGACGATCCTTTATCGTTTTCGTTCCATCGAGACCCATGACCTTTATCAAAGGACTCGTTGTATTTGTTGGTACTTTGATGTAATAACGAGTCTCCCCCTGCGACAATTGTATCGTCAGGCCAATTGTCAACAGCAAAATCGACATTTTTCTTCGCGACTCCATTATCTGAAAAACAATAAATCATAAATACAACGTAAAACGCTCGAACAGTTTCGTCAATAAATTATCATCGAGTTAGCCAAAAATTAATTGCGTTTTTCATACCAAGGCTGCGTATTTTTTTCCATAGAAAAAAACGTAATCAATTTTTGACAATTTCTTATTAAATTAAATAACAACAATTTACGAATTTAAATATAAATAAAAATACAATTCATCTATAAAAACAAAATATTTTTGATAATTTTAGAAAATTCAATTTTCCTTGTAATAACGCATTTATGTCAAAACTTAAAATTGACAGTGTGATCGAAAGATCGACGAAACAAACTTTGTGCCCGTGAATTATAATTGTCACACATTACAAATGAAAAAGAAATACTTAAATTGTAAAATTTGTCGGTTGCACAATAATCACAAAAAAACACAGTTAAATCGTCACTGACCGTCGACAGTGATTGGACAGCGGGATATTTGGACCCCGTAGTCTGTCAATCACCCGAATTCCCCTGTGTTTCACGATCCCACGTGAATAATATACGGCGCGTTACGATATTTATTTTCGCGTATTTTCCGAAATCACCCGCGAATTTCAAAATTGTTTCCTCGTTGTTATTAATACAAAAATGACGTTAACTCGTCGAGACACGAGATAGCTCTGGGACTCGGTCTATGGCCTCGTTTGCTTTTAATCCAGGTCCCCACTTCGTTTGCCAAAGTGGTCCACATTTTCCTTCCCTCTCGCTCGCCGACATAAACTTCCAACTACCGATCCCCCTTCTCCCCTTTCCTCTTTTCAGTATATGTTCGTTGCGGTTCTCTCGGTTTGTGGCGTTTGTCTTGGAGTCTCGTTCGAGAGAACGTATGCGATAAAACGAGGAAGATGACTCGCAGAATCGCGAGGACACCCAACTCACTCTCTCCATCCTGTGGCTATCTTCGATCTCGCCATTCACCGATCGATCGATTTTGTTTTTTCATCTTTCCTCGATCACCACTCGCGTGTCGGTGCAATTTCGATCGTCGTTATAGAGAAAAGTTCCTGGAACTCGGTTCGATCAACATTTTCCACGTTGATGCAAATATAAAAGAGCTAAATAAATAAAAGGTAAATGAAAATAAATAATTGTTGACACTTGTTCAACAACGTAGAAAATTATCTCTCTGTTTATCTGTTTTTATTTTTTTATCTCGATCGATGGAAACTCTTGATGAAAAGTGAGTGAGGAAAGTCAACGAGAAAGAAAAATGTACGGGAAATTATGTATTTTGTCAAAAATTGTTATTTACTTGTTTTGTTTAATTTTAATGTTTTTTTATTCCAGTTTGTCTCAATTTAGCGATAAGCTATAGCAACAATTTAATTATTTCGATAAATAGAGCAACGAAACATTAAAACATTTGCAAATCTGAAAAAAAAACGTCAAGATCTGCGGATAAGAATTCTTTTTTTTCTCAATCTTGTTCTCTTGACAACGACGGAATAGTCACACTTCGTCATGGCCTAATTGTCGCACGAGCTCGTAACTTTAGTCAGGGCATCGGGACAATCTTACACCTACACTGCGAATGTATATCTTTCTTTTTCTTCAATTTTCCGTACGCTCGGTGAGTGAACATCGCGCGAGAAAGGCTTGTACTCCCAACCCCTTCGTATCTTCATCGTTATGTCTCTTAGCGTTTCCTGCAATAATATATAAATATTATTATACATACATATATATCTATATATAAATAATGTATATATTATATGTTATAATATAAATATAATATAATGTAATATAATGCAATATAATATAATGTAATATAATATAATATAATATAATATAATGTAATATAATACAATATAATACAATATAATATAATATAATATAATATAATGTAATATAATACAATATAATATGATATAATATAATATAATATAATATAATATAATATAATATAATATAATATAATATAATATAATATAATATAATATAATATTATATAATATAATATAATAT
>JAPYZT010001190.1:0-25141 GCA_030522965.1 Tryphoninae sp. A BG-2022a
AAAAGCATTGAAAAATATTAAAAACTGTATGAGTTATCATGCAGACCGTGCCAGAAAAAGTAGTTTTGAGAAAAATGCATTTAAAGTTTCAAGTGCGTTCCGCTCGAGGTCGCGCGCAGCTAAAGCAAAAACTTTATGAATTTTAAAATTTATTTTGTTTACTTATGTCTAATCTCCCATTCCAGCTTCACATTATATGCCTTCCTTGTCAGTAAACAATTGTTGCTGTTTATTTTTTTCCAATCGGCGAGCTGTTCTGGCCTCTTTTGTTGCATTACACGCCTTGATTCGTCCGTGTTTTAGCCGGTTCGCATTTTCTTCAAGACAATAGCGGTACGCCTCGTATCCAATTGTTATTCCAAGTATTCTCTCTATTCTTAATAAAGCCTTTGCCCCGTCATTAAAAGTACATGCAGCAACATTGGCAGCTATATCAACTATTCTCTTGCTACCTGGACTACATTTCGGTGCAATCTTCCAAATTAAGTTGAGAATTGTTTGAATTGTTTGAATTGAGACTCTCATTGACATTTTGTGTAAATCTACCTATAGATTGTAAGATAACGAAAGAACCGATAGGCTAAAAGGCTTTGACGGCAAAGTCCAGCTGCCTCAAACAAGCCTGCGCAGGTAGGCGCGCATCAGGCCCTTTCCATGGGCGGTTACGTTTCCCATAGTAACTTTCGATCTATGGGCCATTTTTACAATCAATTTTCACAGAAATATGCCTAAAACTATAGAGAATAATAATCTGTAAAAAAAGGAATTTTTTGAAAATTCTGAACGTATGTAAGGCGTTAAGAAAATTCGTATGAAGATCAAGTAATTGAAAGATTAAAGATGTGACAATTTTGTATGATAAGTGAATTAGTTTAAATTGCATGGAAATAAATTTAATTAAAATAAAAAATAATTGTAATGTGTTACAGGCGACATTGAAGACTGTCTGGTAGCGCCGGTATCACAAGGCCAGTTCACACCACTACCGGAAGCCCTTTGCTGGGCGATACTCGAGTTGACGTCGCAGCGACAGGCCGCGACTCTCGACACACTGAGATCAGCACTGAGAAATGCATTTCCGACGATGCAACGACCGAGCCGCGAGCTCGTTTACGACGCTCTCGCCAAGCTCATGCAGGAACGAAAGATATATCACACGTCGCAGGGCTACTTCGTCGTGACGCCCGAGACGAGAAGGCTGAGACGCGATTCCGGTAGCTCGAGAAGAAATTCACGCGAATTGACAGGTTGCCGGGGTCAGGGTGGTATGCTCATGAGCAACGACGAGGCAATGGCCCTCGTACACGGCGAGATGCTCACCCTCAGGGACGGCAACGTCACGCATCAGGCCGTACAGACCAATCTCGCCGATGTCATTTGTGGAGGTAAATCGTTACCATTAGTCTTATTTTTTTTTATCTTTATGACAACAAATTCAACAAGTACGTTATCGACGAATCAAACTGTAACATAATATAAAAAATGTTATTTACGATTCTATACAAACAATATTCTATTACAAAATTCTAATTATTCCAATAATTTCGTCCAAATTCAAACAATTTAAACAATCGAACATTACTTTTGTTACTTCGTTGAAAAAACGTAAAAACCTTGTTTAAATGTTGAAAAATATAAAACCGCAAATTGGATCCGCAGATTGGATGATAAGAAATTGGATAAATTCTATATCAACGAATCAACCTGCAACGTAATATAAAAATTGTTATTTACATTTCTACACAAACAATATTTTGTTAAAAAGTTCTAATTATTCCAATAATTTCATCAAAATTGAAACAATTTAAATAATCGAACATTACTTTTGTTAAAAAACGTAAAAACCTTTTGTAAATATTGAAAAATATGAAACCGTAAATTGAATCCACAGACTGGATGATAAAAAATTGGATAAATCCGATATCAACGAATCAACCTGCAACATAATATAAATATGGTTATTAACATTTCTACACAAACAATATTTTACTAAAAAATTCTAATTATTCCAATAATTTCATCAAAATTCAAACAATTTAAACAATCGAACATGACCTTTGTTACTTCGTTGAAAAAACGTAAAAACCTTGTTTAAATATTGAAAAATATCAAACCACAAATTGTCAGTTTTGTAAAAAAAAAAAAAAAAAAAAAAAAAAAAAGAGAAAAAAACAAGATATATCGAACACACAATACCTACTCTCCCGATATAATATATTAGTGTCTGGCGGTCGTTCGAAAGAGAATTTGCTTTTTCCATACCGAACCGATTGGAGCACCGAGACCCTCCTCTGCCGCCGACGATTCCGCGTTTATGTTGTCGACGTCCTTGGCATAAACGACTCGAGGGCCCAATTGCCGATGGAGTATTCGCTCAGTGGCACGGAAGATCGTTTTTCACTGCGAGAAAAATCGAAACCGAGTGACTTTCGCGCAATAAAATTTCAAATGCAGCCGCGCATTTCTTAAATCGTTTAACGCGCCGATGTGCCATTTATGATAATACAAATCAAAAAAAAACAAAACAAAGAACAAATTTTTAACGTAAAAAAAATCACCTTCATCCCTCAATTTTGTTTCAATTTATTCCTATCTCGTTATTAACGAAATTTTATTCGATTTTCATTAATCCCTTAATCTACAACTACGGGCATAGTCCGTGTACGATCATCGGGCAAAACGTAAATATTAGCGGTGGCGCCCTCTTAAAATTATAAGTATTTGTGAAATATTTGATAAGTAATTAAACGTGATGCAATAATTGTAGTAGATGCAAGTACTACAAAAAGTTAAATTATACAAAAATCAGTAATACAAAATTAATAATCTGCAACGGTGTGAGAACATTTTGTGGGTTTGCCTCTCTAGAATTTATGAAAGTAAATTTCCATGTGTGAATGTGACCAAGAATAACTTGAAGCTGATGACGATACGAAGAGATAATAGGAATACATCACAAGCGATGCCCGTAATATTTACAATTGGCTCGATCAGGATATTACACAAGTCGTGCGAATGGCTCGAAGGCTGAGCGATCATGTTTACGCTTTCGGGACAAAATTCTCGAACATAAATCGTAGGTTAAGGGATTAAATACGAACAAAGTGAAAAATCATTCATTGATCAAAATTCAATTTTTTCATAATTAATTAGACAAAGATTATTCTACGCTGCTAACTAATTTTCTAATTATGCAATGATTTTTTCAAACAGTAATCACTATCGTAATCTCACGTACTCGCAAAATTTGGTTTGAGAAACAAAATAAAAATTGTTTCCTAAATCGGCACGTACTTGAATCGAATCGAATAAATTCGTTCGCTCTTCGCGTTTGCAAAGAGAAAATTGATCGCTGACCTGAACATACGTCATTGTCCAACAACGTTGCAAATTTGCATGCTTCATGCGACCGAGGCGAAGACGAAGACGAAGAACACGCGATCCTAACGAAATGTTGAAGAATATACAAAACGTAAGAGAAAGAGAAAGAAAGAAACTCTTTCGTGCTATTGCAAAAGCTTCGATCTCGACGACCCCCCCGGGATATCTGTGAATACAACGTCTATTCTTCTTCTTTTTGCTCTTCTTCTTCTTCTTCTTCTTCTTCTTCTTCTTCATCTTCTTCTTCTTCTTATTCTTATTCCTCTTCTTGTTCTTGTGTTTCTGTTCTTCCTTTTCCTCTTCTTCTTTTATGGACGACTTGCTCTCGAATGTGCTGCTAAAACCACTGGCGCATCTAACCGCGACAAAACATCCCAAGGTATACCTACAGGCTGGAAGAGTACAGAGCGTTTAGTACAACGATATATTAGCCATTGCTCACGACATTGTCTACCGTTACACGCTGTCGGGATCACATGGAGGCCAAGGGATCAACGACTACCACGTAGTATAATCTTCCTTCTTCCTTCTTCCTTCCTCTCGCACAATCCAGTTTCACCAGGATGTCTCGTGCTCCATTCAATTTTTCTTTCGCCTGGCGAGATATTCTCGCCCGATTTCTTTAAGCTTCTTCTACTTAGATTTTATTTCACGAATATTCTCACGCTTCGTCCTCTTCATAAGACCTTCTCACTTTTTATATACCAATTTTTTTTTCATTTGAAGAAAAATATTTTTAATCGAGTTTTGTCGATTTTGGTTTCTCATATGTCTAATTTGCTCGATACGATTTGTCAGCTTTCTTGTCGTTATTATTTATCGATTGTTTTCTTTCGATCTTCGATCTTTGGGAAGAAAAGAAACGAGAATTTAAAAATAAAAATTCCAGTCTGGTGTTTCTCACGTTTCACGTGGAATCAAAGGTTTCATTATCGTTACGGTCAATAATTGTTCCCGCGACTCTAAATATAACAACGTTTGTTGTTACAGATGTTAAAATTTGATAAATCGCGTACGATAATTAATTCGTTTCCGACTGTTTTTAATTACAGGCAACCCGAACGACAAGGTGCTCTTCGCGCGATGCAGATCGGTACCGGGACGCCTCGAGAGGCGGCATTCCCTGCGACTGTGGGGCTCGGCAAGACGCCTTCACAGAAGCGGAAGTTCACGGTCGCTGCCACGAAGGCCGGACCGGAGCGATACATCCTCGAGCGCCGAGTACGCGAGTACCGACAGCACGCCTCACAGCCCGACTAGTGAGTCCAAAATATCGGGGAAAGAGCTTTGTTTCTTGGTGATGGGGAAAAGCAACGAGCTTTTATATTTAATTTATTAGTTTTTAATTTAAAAGCAAACTATTTTGTTTTACTGATTGCTATTAATCAAACCTGGACCGCAAGTGTGAACAACAAAAGACTAATAACGATGAGCGAGTAATTGATTAACGAACGAGTGATTCATTTTTGTCTCGAGTACGATTGATTAAAAAAAAAAGGAATATCACAAGCGATCGGTAAATGGTAAAAAGCGCTTTTTAGCCACGAAACCCCTCAGCCTTGGCAAGCCTTTCCCCGATCCTCGAGCGTACTCAACGTTTCTGAAACAAGCGGACGAACGTACGATCCAACTTTTCTCAAATAGGCCTGTCCGGTATATTTTCAGAAAAAATAGGCCTTCTCTCGAGGCTATTTCGAAGGAGCACGAGACGAAAGGGCACGCCCTTGATGGGCACTTTTAGCGCCCAATATCCGCCCACGGAATGGTTCAATCCGAGGGTGGTCCATCTTCACAGCGTCGCGACCCAGACGAGAGCAGCGAGCCCTTCGGTAAATATGACCTTCCATTTTTTTTCTCTACAAACGAATAAACAAAAATTTACATATTTAGTATTATGATTATTATTTCTCACGCGTTTAAATGAATCGTTTACGCGATGGTCGCTAAGTTACGTAAGATAATCGATGATCTAGCTGGAATTAAGGTAATCGTATCGATAGGAAAATATTAAAATTGTATTCCCATTTTTTCTTACATTCCAAGTGAACTGAGCGTTTAATAAGTTCATTAAGAAAAGTTGTTGCACATCGACTAAAGAATAACATATTCACAATTCAAATTGATCCTACCTCAAGTTTATTTGTTATATAATAAACAAAATCATGAATTTTGTTTCCCACAAGACTTGTTATAAAAACTAATCGAAGCTTCTTTGATGTCATATAAAAATGTGTGTAAAATTTCAACAGGCTTCATCGACCAAACAATCGAGATACTCGTTGTATAATGTTGCGATATTTAACACGGGGTCTTATAGGAGATTGCGAAAAATAACGATTTTCAAGAATAAATATGGAAATTTTTGAGTCGATATTGATGTTTGAAATTTTACAGACGTGTAGAGGAAGGTGGTCGAAAATGATCCCTTTAAGGGAAAATAGCTGTAAAACGAGAGTATGTAGCTTTTTCTTAAACTTAAAATATTGGAGGGGCAGTTATTCGATCGAACTATAAATTTAGTACGCGTTGAATCGCATAAGCCATTAGAAATCATTTTTATTAGTGTTTTCGTGAAAGTCTACTAAAGGATCATTTTGTACATCCCCGGGTTCAAAATGATCCACCGGGTGCGGGTGAAATGATCCGGGGACCATTATTGCTTTGTTGCATCTAATGTTGCATTTCTTGCGTAAAATTTAAGCAAGAAATGAAACATTCATCAATATTTTTTCGTAACTTTATTGTAGATTCAGTCTAGGCAACAAATTCAAACGATTCTGTCTTAATAATCATACGATAAATTCTTAATTCTCGTAAATCTCTATAACATTATCAGCAGTTTTATAGTATTATTGATGTGTCTGAACAGAATGTTAACAACAACTTCGGCTTCATCGACCAAATAATCGAGATGGTTTATTGTATGATGCTGCGATATTTAACACGGGCTCTTATAGGACGTTGGGAAAAATGACGATTTTCAAGAATAAATATGGAAACTTTTGAATCGATAAAGGATCCTGAGATTTTATACACATGTAAATATGACATCAAAGAACGTCTCTGAAAATTTTCAATGAAATCTAACGGAAACATAACGATAGGACTACCTTAAATGCAGTTGAAAAAATAGAAGAAATAGAAAGAAGGATAATTCTCGACGAGGCGTTCGTTAAATTTGGTGAATGAAAAAGTAATCTAAATCGCCGTGTGTTTCAGATGCTGGAAGGTTTGGACCAGTCACAAGCGAGTTTTCAGGTCTGGGACGACTCGAGTTCGGTAAGATCAGCGACATTACCAAGACGACACAGGCGTCAGCCGAGCGGAGACTCGTCGAGTTTGTTGGCGAACTCGACGCCGAGAAGTTCGCGAAGACATCGTTCACCTTGCTCGACGCTACCGAGATCCAAGTGTTCGAGTCTGAGTAGATGCACGTCGCGGGCCTCTGTATTACCGCCAAACGGAGCACAAGAGCCTTATCAGACAAGAGGACAGATACAAAATGGGAAACACTCGACGAACTCGTCGCCGAGTCGAAGCGGCGGAAGTTCCGGTTCCGTTAGAGCGACGAACGGCAGTCCGGCAAAAACTGCGACTCTAGGTAGATCGAGCACGAGGCACAGCTCGAGAAGACCGAGTCACGACTCGACCGGAAGTGGCACCAAATCTACGAATGGCTCGCCACAACACAAGGTAATACATCATTGTATTTCTGTAAAAGTTTTAATAACAGTCGATTAACTTTATTGCATTAAAATTCATTGGGTAAAAGACTAATATAAGATTCATTGATTTTACCTCGAACATTCGACAGATCCTCCAGAAGACATCCTCGGGCCACTCGACTCACTCGAGCGGAAAATCAATATCGAGTAGCAAACTATCGTCATCCCCGTTGAAGACCTCGAAATTGACGAGTAGCAGCGCTCAGTCATCACCGTTGAAGGTCATACAGCAAGGTGCCTTGACGCCTCTTCAGGAGGCACAAAATTCCATAACGCTGCAGGTCTCGACGAATCTGAGTCCGGCTTCTACACCGCAGGAACAACGGGCGATACAGAGCAGCGTGACTCTCGCCTCGAACGCATCAAGCACAACGACAATCTCGGGCTCCCCCGGGACTAAGATCTACGTACATCAGAACAATTCACCGATGAGATCGGTAATTACGTTTGAGAACGGTACGTCGAAGAGCGGCAAAACAACGACGACGACGACAACGACGACAACATCCTCGAGGATAAACGGGGAGAGGGAAACTACCAAGATCAAACAGGACAAGCAGGAGAGAGAGTTGGTGAGCGAGAAAATTCATAAATCACGATTGGACGAGGAGAAGGTATTGAACTCGAAGAGCGACGAGGAAAAGCTGCGTAGAGCGAGCAAAATGGACGATTGGAAACCGATAAAGCTCGAGAGGCCATCCTCGCTTTACACGAGTGGCAAAGAGTCCAAGCCGAGCCTCTCGGAATCGGACAAGGAAAACAAGCCAAAAGTCGACGAGGACGCCCCGAACAAACTCAAACTGACGAATCGTTTGAATAACAGCCAGGCTCATCTCATCGATGGTACAACGAATGTCGACAAAAATTCTCTTGTTAACACCAACGAGAATCCCTCGGTCAATTTGCCAACGACGAAAAATACGAACGACGCGATGAACAATTCCCGAAAGCTTAGTCTGTCGTTGTCCAAGGACGCGCTGAGCTATCGTAATCTTTTACGTCCAGGATCCAAGAACAATATCGCCTCCAATCCACCCTCACCGACCAAATCTTTCGATGGATTCGGCGGTTCGTTCAATAACGTCTACATCGAGAATCTCGAGAGCGCGAAACAACGCCGCGCGCCTCAAGGTTCCGAGCCGAATCTCGAAAAGACCGTCAGCAGAGGAGATTTGTATTCTTATCCGAGTCTCAGCGACATGCAGGTCCAATTCACGAGTCTCGCAGCTCAAAAAATTCTCAAGGGATGTCCGATAAACAGCGTCGATACCCTTGTCGAGGTGAACATGGCTGCTGCGGAAAAACCCAACAATCGTGACGTCACCGTTCACACGGATTTTGGTCTCGTATAAGTTTTAGAAACGATCCACGTTATATCAAACCTGCGGAAAATTTGTGTGCAATGAGAAACGCGAGATAGGCTATTTCGCTTCTCTAACGCTGTGGATGGTCCATACTTAACGACGCTACGTCCTCGACTAACCAGTTTCTGCCAGGAGAAAGGGATTTTTCATTTGGAACATGCAAATCGAATTTCTCAGTTCGCCATTCGTACACTTTTCCATGAAGATTCTTTTTCCAACGCACGTCGAGTGAAGTAACGAGATATTCGACGCGCTTTTTATACCGATGAGAAATTCGTTATACGAAACATTGGGCCTAAACCTGCGGTGCTCGTACGAGCGTCTTTTAGTCGTAAACCCCGCAGTACGAACGGCAACATCTAAAACAAAATGAAAAGAAATGTAAAATGTAATATGCGTTTAAAACTCGAGCGATCGGCCAGAGAATTTGTATTCGAGCTTTTACAAACGAATCGAATAATATACATATAAATAGTAAGCGTACATGTACTCTCGATAGAATTACAATTACCGAGTCTCGGATTATAACGAGCACTGCCATTTTAATACTTCCAATGAATTTTATCTTTCTTTCTTACTTCCTTTCTTTCTTTCTTTCATTTTATTTTATTTTATTGTTTCTTTCAAAACGCGATCGGTTTGATCGAAGCTGCCTTGGGCTTCGCTCGTACCGATCATTCGTCGAGCTTCCGAAAATCTCGAGGCTCACTTGGAATCCAACAAATAAACTATGCTTTCATCTACCATCTCTCTTTCTCTCTCTTTCTTACACATACACACACACACACACACATACTCTCTTGGTACATTGCATAAAAAAGAAACCATTTTCATGACAAATCAGCGATGGGAGTTTGAGATTTTTTGGCCGATGACCCACGGGCTTTGCGTCGCTTTACTCCGTTAAAGCGATTCGTTAAAGCATTTGTCTCCAGCGGGCTGTCGATCAAAACATCATAATCGTGAATTACAATCTTTTGATTTCTTTTTTTTTGTATATTTTATATCAGTGTGACTTTTCTAAGTTTGAGTGTAATAAAAAATATTTTGTGGACAAAATCGATCCGAGCGATTCCACGCAACTCGTCATACACGAAAATTAAAAAGCATTCAAAGTTATACATAACATAGATTTTTATTTGGGAGAAACGATGTGAAAAATGATCGTGTAACATAGTTGAAAACAACGAGCAAGATAGTTTAGTAACCGATTAGTTTATAAAAATATGAAATAAAAAAGCATCAATCTCAATAGCGAGCCAGCTGAATTTGATGCGAGTACCAATCTGTTATCCCTAGTGCAATCGTAAAACATTTCTATCTAACAATAAGTGCCAAAACCATTAGTACTGTAATTTGATCGCCTTACCAGCGGAGCGAAGTGCTAGACTTGTTTTGGAATCACACGATTCCGAATATTTCATTGCTGAAACCATATAATAATTTGTCACAGCCGTAAAATGAAACGCAGATTTATTATTAGATGGAAAAAATATTACCATGAAGACACGTGCAGACATAGTGAACAGCTGATACTGAGAAGATTCTTGCTTTGTACATGTCACAGTTTCATTCCATTATATCCTTGTTTTCTTGTTCTTTAGAGCGCTCCTCGCGATATTCTCTTTTCGTAATTGAATGAAAAGATCTAATCTGTAGAATCCCACTGTATAATCGTGAATTTCGAATATATGAATAAAACGAGAGGCAAATATACAATATACGAAAGAGAAAAAGATGTTGTTATCATAGACTGTGTTTTCGAGAATTTCTGTAGTAAAAATGATTTACATACCGTGAGATGATAAAAACAACAATTGTGGCATAGTTCGAAGGTTATAACAACATTCTGTTCGTTATATTGGCGAATTCCATCATTTCCATAGCCCATAGTCCTGTAGAATTATTAAAAACCACCGAATTAAGACGACTACAGAAGGAATATGCATATCCTTAAATTGAAGCGAGTTTTGAATACACCGAGGATAGTTTGGTACCCCAATCACTGGCGTCGCTAGCGTCGCTATAAGAATGTGTTAGGTCACACGACGCGTTCGCGTATACCTCACACAACCTCATGGCGTAGCTCCGCCTTCTCTCTCACCAAACAGGAACGAGCAGGTGCTCCTTCTCGGTTTCTCTAATGCGAACTATACAGTGGAGATCGACGCGCCATCTCTCTCATTTTCTGACGATTAGAGATGGAAGAGCCTTCACAATCTCCAGTGACGTCACAAACGTCGACCGCTGCGACACCAAGTGGCAGTTTTTGGCGCTAAGAACGTTGTTCTTCAATCGCAACATAGACATCTTTCTGTAGTCGTTTGAACTCGTTGGTTATATTTACATTATCGATAGCTCAAGTTTAAGTCCGGTTTTCAAGTTCAATTGTGATTGGTTCGTATAACGGAAAAATCATTTAAGCCTTTACTTTATAAAGACGTTCTTAAGCATCGGTAATGGACAGTTACTTATAAAAGAACGTCTTATTTTTAAACTGTGAATATATAATATCTTAATCATTATTTATTAAGAATGCCCGAGTCCCGAATACGACCTTTTGAAAATCACGATTATCATGACCACACGGAAGGGACCTACAAAAAAAAGCCTATATTAGACGATGGGACAACATTTGTTTTGCTCCAAAAACCCTTTTATCATATTCGTGTTACACGAGAAAATTCCGATTGTGTAATCTCCCCTGTAAATTTTTTTGGAGGAAAAAAATGCCCCCCACCCGTCCGTCAAAATCACGAAGGTAAATTACGAATATCGACTATCGGTACCTGTCAAGGGACAAAATTTGTTTCCTTCCAAAAAGGCTTCAATCGAAGCTTATGAAATTGGAAATCTCCCGCGTAATGCGAATATCACTATTATAATGCCGTGTCGTTTGAATCGCCATGGCATTCGTCGTATATATAACTCCAATAGCTTGCAGCCAACTTAACGTGGGTTAGAATAGTTCACCCTTTGGCCGCTCAGATGTCGTAGAATCGACTCTCGAGATTTCAACTTTTATCAAGCGTTGCTGATCTTCCCCTAATTTCTGATACTTTATGATATATGGTTCACACTTCGGACAGAGGAAAGCGGCCTTATTTTATTTAGTTTTGAAGGGTGCAAAAGGTGCTTTTGGTGTTTCGGAAATGTTATTCGTTGCAGAGAAGATTAGGAAATACCAAAATCTGCTGTCTCTATACTAGTCATCACGGATAATTGACCGTATCATTTTACTCAAATAACGGCAATGACTACAACAACGTCTAAGGACGGTTTCGTAGACATAAATATTTTTACCGGGGAAACAACCGGTGACTACCCTGATTCGAGGGGAAATCTCAAACTTCTCGAATTGTTCGTTATTGCCGTATGTTGCATATAAACCGTGGTATGAGCCGTATGCATTACATCAGAAGATTGACCGAAGACAAAGAGTGACCGTTATTAGTATACTTGATTCAAGATTTGATCGTATATCAACACATTTTCGTTCATATTTTATTGCTATCGTGGATAATCGTGAATTGTTTGTGCGATACGTGACAGTTTTATACATTTTGTGACAGTTCAGCTTTAACAATGGGAAAGAATAGTAAGTAAACGAATAACGATGTTTCATTTTTATTCGCGATAAGAACGTTGGAAAATTGATATCAGACTCTTTCAATGTTTCGACGTATTGTCACTTCAGAAACGAGGCTGATGCCACTGCCGGTAGTGCTAAAATGAATACTGTGTCATATAACCTACATCATATCCTTTAAGACTAAAAGATTGTTATCAAAAGATTTCTGCCTAAGCTCGCGATTTTATCTCGAACCTTTCTCAAATGATAAAATGAGCCTTCAAATGCTTTCTCTCCTTATTGTAGCAAAAATGTTCTTAAAATTATTAAATACTTTTGCAAACAAACATGGGTTGATTGTATTTTTTAATTGGATATAATTAAGTGAACAGCATATGCCTTTATGCAAACTTGCAGGACTGACGGTTTTCGTAGTAATGCTGCATATTATAATGCGAGATCGAAAATTATTGTGTACAGCAATGCAAAAAAATCAGTATTTACTTTACATTATAAACAAAAGTGATGTAAGACTGTTTGATTCATAGGAAAAAATAAGCAACCGCAATATGGCCAGCCATCCAATGCGGGGCAATCAGGAGAACAGCAGCAACAGCAGCAGCAGCCCCGACAACAGCAGCAGCAGCCCGGACAACAGCAGCAGCAGCAACCCCAACAACAGCAGCAGCCCCAACAACAGCAGGGGCAGCCCCAAAAACAGAAGCAGCAACCCCAACGACAGCAGCAACCCCAACAACAACAGCAGCTCCAACAACAGCAGCAGCCACAACAACAGCAGCAGCAACCCCAACAACAACAGCAACGCCAACGACAGCAGCCACCCCAACAACAACAGCAATGGCCGACTCAACAACAGCAGCAGCCCCAACAACAGCAGCAGCAACCCCAACGACAGCAGCAACCCCAACAACAACAGCAACGCCAACGACAGCAGCAACCCAAACAACAACAGCAGGCCCAACAACCGTGCCAGCCCCGACAACAGCAACCCCAACAACAGCAATGGCCGGCTCAACAACAGCAGCAGCCACAACAGCAGCAGCAACCCCAACGACAGCAGCAACCCCAACAACAACAGCAGGCCCAACAACCGTGCCAGCCCCGACAACAGCAAGGAATTCAACAAGGACAAAGACAGTCAACAAATGGGGGTGACAACAGTAGACCGGTAGGTCAGGATCTGATCCAATCACAATTCGCTGCATTAACCCCTTAATGAGAATATGTTTGCACAACACGAAGGAAAATAATATTTATGAGGAGATGGTTGTGAAAAATTTATTTCTTTATGGAGATTAATTCGTTGATTCTGGCATATGATATGAGATGATCAGTAAGTTGCATTTTTAATTTGCAGTCTTCAGCAGCTTCGCAGGGTTCTTCAGGCTCACGGACCCCAAGTGCAGATCCAAGAGCAAGTGATGGCAAGCCAAAAAGTGCATCGAAAGTAAGATCTGTTTTTCGTATTTTATGTTCCTAAAGTGGTATGTGTCATGATCAAAATATTATCATTGAACAAAATTTAAGTCGAATCTCTATTTATACAGTCGGCACCCGGTTCGGCGCCTACGAAGACTTCTTTGTCAGCAAGTCAACAAGCCACATATCTAGCTCAAATACCCACACGCAAAAATCCCAACAAGGCTGGCACTGCTGGAAGGCCGATAATGGTTGAAACTAACATGATACCACTCCAATTTGGAAAGAATTTCTGCAATACGGTTATCCACTATGATGTAAAACTCGATCCGGAGAAGCCAAAATTTATGTACCGACCGGTAGTCGAAGCAGTTAGAATGCAACACTATCCTCAGCGTTATCCAGCATTCGATGGACGATGCAACCTTTATGCTGCCGGGACTCTACCGTTTGGTGAAATTGTATGAATCACATTTATTTATTTTTTTTTCGATAATATCAAATCTTGCAAATTTCACAGTGAATTATATTGCGAATTTCTTATATTCAGCTGCATGCAACAGTAGAGGTGGAAAATACGCAGAGACAAAAAAAGATGACCTTCAAGGTCACTATCACCAGAGCTCGCGAGATCAACATGTCCTGGCTGCCTCATGTCAAACCGGGTCTCGAAGAAAATGAACGCGAACAGACTGCCATCCAGGCACTCGATGTCATACTTCGAGCTGCTGCAATACGTCGAGGGGCTATACCGGTACAACACATGTTTTAAATATTGAAATTCAGTAAAATAATGGTTAAAAAAAATGTTTTAATTGAATTAATAAAGTATGATACAATTTAAATGTACTTATCTGAATAATCAACTATGAAATATTATTTCATATATTTAAAATGATTAATAGAATATTTTCTGGTAGGTGGGCAGATCATTTTTCAGTCAACCTGAACCAGGCCGTGTGGTTGATCTAGGAAACGGTATGGATCTGTGGGTCGGAACGTTTCAATCGGTAGTACTTGGTTGGAAACCTTATTGCAACATCGATGGTAATTTATATAATTATTAAGAATTTAGAAATATCGATTGAACACGGTGATACAAGAGTTTCTTTGGTTTTGCAGTCATCCACAAAGCTTTTCCCCGTAATCAGAAGGTGCTGGATTTAGTACAAGAGCTTTGCAGTGATCCGCGTAGCAACCGGAAAATTACGGCTGCCGATATCGAGAATAATTTCAATCGAAGAAAACTGGAGGATTTCCTGAAAGGCTTGAAAGTCACGTACGAGATACCGGGCCAGTCAGCGACTCGACGAACATGGAATATCAATGGTCTCGGAAGAAGCTCGAGACAGGCTACTTTCGAATTACCGGATGGCTCTGTCACCACAGTTGAGAATTATTTCGCGACAGAGAAACGATACCGAATACGCTTTCCGGAGTATCCGACTCTGTGGGTTGGTCCAAGAAACAAAACCATACTTATACCAATGGAGGTGAGAATCTGAATTCACGTAATACTTAAAAAATTCCGGATGGAATCGCTAATGTTTCAAGTTTTTTTCCTCTCTCCAGCTATGCGTTATCGAAGCCGGTCAAGTGACGAATTCCAAGTTAGATGAACGTCAGACATCGACGATGATCAAATTCGCTTGCACGAATACTCAAACTCGTAAACAAAAGATTTTGGACGACGTGAGTAATTCAAATTTGTATACAATAATACATTATTTTAATTTTATTTGTGTCAGATTCGATATGAGAGTGTTCTTTTTTTGTTTTTGTTATCGCAGTTCGCAAAACTCCGAATGAACCATGATCCAACGTCGAATGAATTTGGCGTTTCCGTCGGCAATGCATTCGAGAAAGTACCAGCTCGCGTTCTCAATCCACCGACGTTATTCGACAAGCGGGAGATATCCGTGTCAAAGGGAGTTTGGCGACAGAACGCTTTTTACAGCCCAAGCGCTCTGGCCGACAAGAGCTGGACTATTCTCAATTTAAACGATAGAACAACGGAAGCGCCTCTAAGAAATTTAGTTCAACTATTAAGGAACCGAGGTTCGTGACATTATCGAAAAAAAAACTGATCAATCCCCATAAAAAAAACAAAGTTCGAAGTTAACGAAAATATTTCAATAATAATGATCGAATTTTGTAGGGAGAAGCGTTGGAATGGATATTGGAGAACCTTTGACGCCTTTCAAGTACATGAGAGCTCCGTTGCGTGACGTACGTGAAATAGTTCAATTTTATCAGGAGAAAAAGGCTGAGGGCATCAAACTCATAATCGTCATCGTGCCGGACAAAACTGGTCCCGTTTATGGTCGGTATTGTCAAACTTTTTAATATAACATGTATGCAATAAGAAAATGATCTAGAAAGTTATAAATTTTTATCAAATTTCAGGCAAAGTTAAGCAAAATGCAGAATTGAACGTTGGCGTTTTGACTCAATGTATCAAAGCCGTCACTGTAGAAAGAAAAATGAACGACGCGACCGCTGGTAATATTATACTAAAAATTAATGCAAAACTCAACGGCACCAATCAAATCTTCGCTGTTGGAAAAAAGTAAGTACATATTTAGTTTATAAACTTGTTCAAAAAACAAAGGGATACATGTTTTCCTTTCTTTTTCTAGTCCGCCTTGTTTGAACGTACCATGCATGATTGTCGGCGCTGATGTAACTCATCCCTCACCAGATGCCGTGGGAATGCCATCGATTGCTGCGGTTCGTATGAAAGAAAGAAAAAGTAATATACCAATTTTCCATAAATGTTATATTCTTATTTTGTTTATCGTAGGTTGCTGCGAGTCATGGTCCAAGAGCTTTCAAGTACAACATTAAAATCCGTCTTCAACCTCCAAGAACCGAGGTAATTTTACAACTGGAGACCATAATGAGGGAACAATTAATATTTTTCTATAAAAGTACCAGTCACAAGCCGCAGCGCATAATCTTTTATCGGTATGTAAATCAGTTTAACAAAACTAATAATGATTTGATATCGATTTCGTTGTTATATATCCCATATTCTCCGCCTTCGTTGTCTCAATTATAATTACAGAGACGGTGTAAGCGAAGGCCAATTTCCACAAGTGATGCATCACGAGCTTCAGGCTATCCGCACCGCTTGCGCCAAGCTCGGTGGTTCCGAAAAATACGAACCGAAAATAACATTCCTCGTTGTACAAAAACGCCATCACATTCGTCTGTTTCCAACGGATCCACGTAACTCCGACGACAGAAACGGAAATGTTCAAGCTGGAACCGTCGTTGACACTCAGATAACTCATCCGTCCCACATAGACTTTTATCTTGTGTCTCACGCCAGTATTCAGGTATAGCGCTTAAAACCTGCCATTCCTTTTATTGCGATTTTTAAAAATATCTTTGATGGTTAAAAAGATAATCGAAAATGTGTGAATTGACGAAATCCTACACGTTCCAGGGAACCGCTCGGCCAACGAAATATCGTTGTTTGTGGGACGACAGCGATATGAGCGAAGATGAGATCGAACAGCTCACATACTACCTGTGTCACATGTTTTCTCGCTGCACGCGCTCAGTAAGTTATCCGGCACCGACTTATTACGCTCATCTCGCTGCTTTCCGTGCACGTGCCCTTACCAACGAGTAAGTAAAAAGAAATCAAGTCGTTTCAACTTTTGTACATTCTATTTGCTCTTTTTTTTGTTAATTCACACTTTTCTTTCGGCAGGGTTGATATTCGTCTCAACAATTTAGAGGAAGAGCAAAGGATGAGAATGACGATCAAGGACGAGATACTCCGAGACAATCCGATGTTTTTCATCTGATTTTGGATTTTTCAAAAATTTATATAAAAGAAAAAAAACAACAAGTACTGTCAATAATATTAATCGATAATAATATTTTTAGTTTCAAAAAAATCGATCACACGAGCTTCTTTTCTCATATGTGTTTGTTGAATCTAGTTAGACATTTAGTATTGTTTAACAGACTGAGACTACAAAATTGTGTTATACCTACATGTAAAATATTTATGTATCGGCCCGGTTCTTGGAGATTTTTTTTACCGACACATTACTCTTATTAATACTTCGTGTACACGTTATTGTTAATCTAACAAGACGTTCTCCATGTAGAAATGCTTCGAGCGGCTACAATCGAATGATCACTCTATTGTAGTCCCTACAGAGTTATTTTAGTTTATGGATCTACATTGGAGTAGTTTAATCATACTTGTTTTGAAATAATAATCTCTCTCATTCGTTTAATAGTGTTCGGAGATGACATTGACCAACGAAGAATCAGTCGCAAGAAAGTTTTTCATTTAATGATCTCCCGCACAATTATATATGCAATTTTTTTGTTTATATTTATCATTGTTGATTAAAAATAGAGGATTAATGTATCAGTGATAAATCTTATGCATGAATAAATAAACGTTATAAAGAATTATGAGTAACCGTTCAAACAATTTCAATCTTCACATATTTCCAGAAGTGTTTGGCAATTTTTTTTATTTCCAAAACGTCATGGAGGCTCTTCAAAATTCTTTTGGTGTGACATCGATGTGTAAAAGAAATTAAAAAAAATAAAGAACAACATGCATCTGCGTATCGTAAAATGTCAGAAACAATAATTGGTTTTCGAATTGGTCAAGCTGCACAGGAATTTCAAGTTGCCACGAGATCAACATATACGTGAGCCCATATTTAATTCAGATTTTCTTGCAACGTGCTAGCCTACGGATTAAAAAAAAAAACGTATAAACTTTAATTAAAAAAATGCACTCGAAAATTATATAAATACTGCCGGATGATAAAATAAAATTGCATTTCCCATTCGAATTAAAGAAAAAACTGTTATTCACACGTCCATTATGCCACGTCGCAGTTTGCCCGAATTTGTGTCCCCGCCTTCACAAAATAGTCCCACGAAGAGACGCAAAAGCTTTGCAATGAAAAAAAAGCATACCCTTGTAAAGAGTAAGAGGGTAGGAGTGTTGGATCGATAACTCGAATATCACATCGCAAAAGCTCAAACACAAACACACACACACACACACAGTGTTGTGCTTTCTCTTCTTCGAAGGGTGGGCGAGGTTAGGTCGAGCTGACGCAGTCATCAAACCGTGGCGAATTCCGGGGAGAGCACGCTTCCCTGTCCCATTCATGAATCTTGATTACTCAATGGAGGTTTTGCGGGGAGTGAGGAAATGCGTGCAAGGGGAAATCAGGAATTAGAAAAGGACGGGAGAAACTGCGTAGACAGAATAAAGGGGGAGCATAAACGTTGGGGCCTGTACGGTTTTGAAGTTGAAGGTCGCGAATGAACGCACGCTTTGGCCATCGGTGAAGTTGAGCGTCGAAGGGCAACGGTTTTGCTGAGATTGTCGAATAAATTGCATCATTCGATCGCATTTCATTTTCATGAACTCTCTACAAAAAGTTCATTCTCTTTTCGTTCATCGATTGAACAATTTCTAGAAAGTACAGAGAGCACAAGGTTTAAGGATATGGTGTGTCAAGAAATGTTTCAAGACATTGAAGGCATTGTGCCAACTTAAAAAAAATCGATAAATTCGTTATTCCTCCCCCACCGCCATAACAGTCCCATGATGCGCGTCTCTCCTATCGAATCTTCCATACCACCTCTCCGAGCTCCATATTGTTTACCTCATCTCGGATCGTCAACAAACGTGTAGAGTAGAAAACGAAGGAGAGGGTTTTTTGCATGCGAGTTTCTCTCTATATACATTCACACATATACAGAACTGAAACGTTCTGCCTTTGACTGGCCTGTCTCTATCTCTCTGTTTCTCACTATCTTCCTCACTCTATCTCTGTCTCTCGTCAGGAAACATAGCGGCATATATCCTCACGCGACCGTGCCTATTGATTTTGCGCGGGGGTGCATGCGCCCTTGCACAAAGAGTGCTTCACTGGTGCCAAAAGCGCCATGGATAACGCGGCGTTGCGGCGAAACGCACGGATGGAAGGCGCAACATACGCGCAGTTTTCGTTTGGATACGATTGCGGGGTGGTGGCATTAGTGACATTGGAAAACAGGACGGGAACGGTTTTAATCCCGTCTATATATTTTCTTTAATATCGCGAAATAACATTCGAGAACACGATTAATCGTTGTTTATTGTCGTTAATTTGGTGACATTACGTGAATAAAGTGTGTGATCAAAAAAGTGTGTATGTAACATCGTCGAGTATCATCGAGCAGGCATGAGCTGGGTAAACACGTACAGGTATTATCATACGGCTTCGTTTCATAATCATTTCTAACGAGTTACCACAAATCTACATTACATTTTCAACCGAAAGATTCTTTTAACTCGTTATGTATAAAAATGTATGTATGAATGTATTCGTGTATATATAATCGTTCCATTCGTCCGGAAATAATTAACCCGTATTTTGAAAGATTGTCCATAATCTTCTTTACGTTGGTAGTACGTTATTTTTTTTCGGTTCACCCTTCCTCGAACTCACCTACGAAAATATCGCGGCGCAGTCTGCGCCAACGGTTGTCACGTGACTGCGGAAACAAAAAAAAATCTCATTTCCCTTGGTCGTTACGGAATTATATAACCTAACGGCGAAAGGGAACGATACGAAAAAATAATACTATTGAGAATACATCGCGTCTCACGTGCTCGCCAATGTTTCTCAACACTATATATATATGTATATATATATATATATATATATATATATATATATATATTCATCAGGTTCGTACGACGATCGATCTGTGTGTAGTCTGCAGAGTACGTTAGCCTCTCTCGTATGTATAAATGCGATAAAGTCGCGCGACCTCATTCTTCTCTCTTACCGCATCACGAACGAATCAACGAAATCTTACATATATAATTGTACAATATACAATATACATCGTACTTAAAATTTTTTTTCCATTTTCCGGTAAACGTGTTTTTTCACGTCGCTGTCATATTTCCTACAATACGTATTAAGTATAAAGGGAACGAAGAATGGGAACGGGATTACGGATTTAGGGAATTGTTTACATCGTCACGAGAGACCCATGACACCGGTGGTGATGTCGCGAAGCTCGCGAAGGAGGGTTTCGTATCGCGTGACGTGCATCTATTTGTTTTCATCTTTTCTCCGTTTGTGTTTTACGACATGATCGTAAATGTCGATCATCCCTACGATACGCGTGACGTTTCTGTTTTTATATCGATGTATATATATATATATATATATATATATATATATATATATATAGATATATAAACGTATGTTTAATATATAAAGGAAAATTGTTTTCTTCGTGCGTTGCGTACGTGAATGCAACGGAAACTTCGAGACCCCCCTCGACGCCCCCCCCCCCCTCCTCGACTACCTCATCCCCCCTCCCCATCTACCGTATTCCTATCGATTATTCACCATGACTATTCCCGCTGTACAAATTTGATTATCGTTTGTTATTGTCGTAAGAAGACGACGAGACGGGAGTGAGACAAACGGAGAGGTTAGGTTTTATTTTTGGAATTGTGTTGACGTATTCGTCGGACTCGTTGGCCATGATTATTGTCATCCCATTGTAACTAGTTATTCCTGTCAGTGTTTAGTTCACGGATTAACCGTGAACGCAGTTACGCCACTTTAATATATAACTGACAATGGTTCGTGACGAAGCTCATTCGGGGTTGGCTTCTTCGCGTGTTCTATATAAGACGAGAATCCGATTAAGCGAAAACTCGGTGGGGCTTCTCCGTACGCGAAGACGTAATTATGAAAACCAATGACGAAATGAGGCGAAGGTTTGATTTGAAAATTAATCGTTAGGGGGGTGGGGAGGGGGGGTATTTTGTTACTTTTGATGATGAAAAAATCGAACGTTTTTTTCACAATTTGACAACGTCAATGTGATTCGATTTTTGTGAATAAGACAGGTAAAAATATTCACGAACCATGGGTTATGCTTCTTTACCGACGGAGGTAAAAATGACAAATTTTCGATTCGTGCGAATCGTTCAATAAAATTGCGAAACTCAACTCGCCTATGCAAATCGATCTGGCTGCCATATTGGAAAATATAAATGATTGAATATTAACGATTTTACCGAAACAATAATATCTTTCACAAGAGTAAATAATTCGTTACAAGAACGATCGATCATCTCCGTCGATAATGTCGGTATGCAAATTTTAAAAAATCGGCAAAATTATCTCCGTCGGTAAAACAGAAAACGAACTCTCTTTTTCTCTTGAGCTTGTCAACTGTGATAATTTATTATAACTTATTTATAACAAAATATAATTTGTCATAAATATAATTTATTTATAACAAAAATAACGATATTAAAAAAAAAATAAAATTTTTACAGAGCAACGGTGGATTGAAGAGACGAGTAAGAGCAAGAAGATTTGAGGAACATGCAACATTCGGGGCCGGATCGGTGGTGACCTAAGCCCCCTCGCATTTCCCCCCCAGACCTCCCCGAGGAATCTTGTCGCGTGCTGACCCTCGATGCTTACGCTACGCCTGGTATCGACGCACTTCCTGAAGCAACCATAGGCATTGGTGCCCTTCGCCTTACGGAAGGGACACCGTGTTTTTTTATGATGTGCCGCGAATGGGACATGAATCCGGGACTCGTTGATTTACATACATTGACGCTTTTCAAAATACGAACTGCCTGAGAAAGAGAAGGCCTCCCATCCCCTTAAGACGCAACATTGTCGCGCAGGGTCGTCTTCGCGTCGAGGTACGAAACGAATCAAACAACAACAGCAACAACAAGAAAAAAAACCTCAAACGAGGAAGGATTAAAACGAACGTACGAAGAGAAGAAGGAAGAGAACAAGAAGAAAAACTAACAAAAAAAAAAGAACAATAAAAAAAACGAAATCCAGAATTTGTAGGAAAATTGAGAATTCGAGCGCCTTTGCCTTGATTATTGTTCTACAATTTAATCGAAGATCAACGCTTTTGTTCACGATCGCTTCTCTGAGAAAGAGAGAGGGAGAGATAACTTATTGGAAAACGAAGAAGGAAGAAAGGAAACGGAAATTCGACGGGGAAATAAGAACGAGTGAATGGAAAGGAAGGAAGAGAACAAGAAGAAAAACTAAAAAAAAGAAGAAAAAAAAACGAAATTCAGAATTTGCAGGAAAATTGAGAATTCGAGCGCATTTGCCTTGATTATTGTTCTACAATTTAATCGAAGATCAACGCTTTTGTTCACGATCGTTTCTCTGAGAAAGAGAGAGGGAGAGATAACTTATTGGAAAACGAAGAAGGAAGAAAGGAAACGGAAAATCAGCAGGGAAATAAGAACGAGTGAATGAAAACGGAAGTTAATCATCAGGAGGAAGTCGCGGGTAGTCGTACGAGAAAGTGCAACCGACGGGGGTGGCCAACGAGAGCCCGAAGGCTTTTACGACTGACCGTGCCGTTTTCCACGGCCTCCAGACTGAATTCGGCATACTTCAATCTGTGGAGAGTCGCGAGAGAGTGTATTGTAAGTTCAGGCGACTATCATTGCGAGCGACACGCCGCTACTTTTTATTTTATTTTTTTTCTCACGATAGAGCGTTAAAACGATTTCGTTAGGTTCGTAGATCGTCGTGAATTGTATCGTTAGATAGAAAATCGTTAGACGATCAATCGATTTACGATCGCACTGTAGAACTTTGTAACTCGAGGTACGAGATGGAATTTAATTTATCGAAAGCTTTTGTTTTCTATTTGTAAATCTTGCATCCCACGCGGATAATTTTATAGTAGCCGAGGGGGAAGATCCTTTCTCGATAAAGAATCAACCTTCCAACAAGATTTCATTTTAATTTTTTTCTTTTTTTAGGATTTTATAACTCAGTATCGATTTTGGTCAATGGATGAGTTGAGACGATTGGACGATCGATTCGATTCGATTGATATTCGAGGATGTAAATAATCGTTCGATATTTATAGAAATACGGTTATCGATTGAAATTTGTTATCCGAAGGAGCACGGTTAAAGAAAGAAAAGAATGGGAAAAAGCAAATTCGTATTGGCATTGTTATAAATAAACGCTAAACTAATTATTCTCCGTTAGCTCTCACGACTAATCGTCGCGATTGAATAAAAACAATTTCGGCAGTGCGGCAGTGGGTCGCGGTGCAGACGTAGTGGGATGAGACGCCCTCAGCAAGAACCTCTTCATCACCATCAGCATCATCATCATCACCATAATCATCATCATGGTTCATCGTCGAGTCCCACTAGAACTCGTCAACAATCGAACGACAAGGTAAATCCTACAATCCTCATGAATTTTTTGTTCATTCATGCGTCGATCGAATCATAATTTAAAAAGTTCATTGGAAAATAATCGTTGTTTAATCCTTGATGAAATTTTTCAGACTTCCGGCGTAAAAAATTGATAAAGCATCGGGGCTGTAGATTAAAACTACATCAATTTTTTTGTTTAGTATTCGTTGTCACTAAACAATGGTATTACATATAGTTGTAATGAGCGATGAACGAGTGGAATCATTGGACATGAAGAAACAGTAGGCTTGTAGAGATGTAAACATTGGACAGCATTGTAAGAAGGAATGGTAACGGTATACAATCAAACCTGGGTGAGCGAGAACTGGATAAGCGAAAAAATTCTACAAGTGAGAGTAATTGCCAGGTTCCATTATTTCAGCCCTGGAGAATCTCTATAAGTGAAAAATGGAAACCTCTATATGAGAGAGCCGGTTTTCATGAATGGACCTCTATAACTGAGACTGACACGTGGCCTATACCTCTATAAGCGACAATCGAGCATATTTACTATATGTTAGAATGTATTTTGTTTTACACGGAATCCGTACCAATTTCGTGGAATACAAAACAAATCGGAAAGACAGCTATAAGCTCGGCATGGGTAGGCTGAGGCAAATGGCTGTAAATGCACTGGGAGACGCTCCATTGGTTTTTTGAACTTTCGGCGGTTATTGATAAAACAATTTTCGATAAAATTTATGAAATTGAAAAACACGTACAAAATTCGAAAACAGAAATTCAAAGAAAATTAACGGATTTGTTTAAGTATCAGTAGTATACTTATTAATAATCAGTATAACAATATATATGTAATTGTTTTGTTTTTATGAAGAAGTATTTTTGAAAAATTCATATAAAAATGTATATCCTACATATCTATCACTGTTCTTTGTATTTGTGTACACGTCTGTAAGCGAGAATATTCGCTCCTGCATCTCTATAAGTGAGAAACTCGGTTAAGGTAATTCTATCGTTACAGCTTTTCCGTTAGATTTCACTGAAAATTTGAAGAAACGTTCTTTGATGTCATATGTATATGTGTGTAAAATTTTAGGGTCCTTTATCGACTCAAAAATCACGATATTTATTCTTGAAAATTGTTCTTTTTCGTTATCCCCCATAAGAGCCCGCATTAACTCTTTGAGCCCTAAGGACGCATATATATGTCAGCCTATGTGCCTGCGGACCACATAACCTTGAAAGTACTCAGGTTTCAAAGGGTTAAATATGGCAACATTATACAATGAGTATCTCGATCATTTGGTCGACGAAGCCTGTTGAAATTTTGCACACATTTTTATATGACATCAAAGAAGCTTCGATTAATTTTTATAACAAATCTTATGGAAAACAAATTCATGATTTTGTTTATTAT
>JAPYZT010001191.1:0-32865 GCA_030522965.1 Tryphoninae sp. A BG-2022a
TGTGTGTGTGTGTGTGTGTGTGTATGCGTATAAGAGTAAGTATATTACCGGCGCGGTTGAAAAAAAAACTTACGCACCACACGGCGCACGGAAATACGTCAATTCAACGAGGCACGAGATATCCGCACGAGTGGCACACAAGTTGTTTACTAGAGCTCGGAGCACCAGGCAGCACCACGCCATGCCCACGTGTGGCTGTGTTCTTCACGTCCGCCTCCGTACCGCCCCTCGTCTATCTTCACCCATACACATAAACGTAGTCTCTTCTCTCCGTCTAACTACTAACGCACGGGAAACACACACGCGCACACACACATAGCAGGATCCCGAGCAAAACAAGAACCTGCGCAGTGGAACGTGCGCGCAAAACAGCGCACCTTCCGAAACGAGTTTTCGCTCGATCCACGACTAACTCCTTCTCGACTGACCCTCGCCGTCGCCGTCGTCGTCTTCGTCGCCGTCGTAGCGTCGTAGTCGTCTCCTCCGTCGTTGCCGCCGCCGCGCGCATTTGCGGCGCTGCTTCGATACACTACTACTATATTGTATTACCGTAGTAGAGCGAGAGAGAGAGAGAGAGAGAGAGAGAAAGAGAGAACACTAACACGACCCACACCGTCCTTAGACCGATAAACAGCCGTCTCTCCAAGAGATGTCTCTCCTTTTCCTCATAACCCTCTTGCGACCCTCTCTTACACACTGACTCTCTCTCTCTCTCTCTCTCTCTCTCTCTCTCTCTCTCTCTTTCTCTCTTACCGTGCTTTTCGTGCGTCTTCGTCACTCTCGTATCGACTCTCGTGGTTTCTGTCTCTCACGGCATTCCAACACCCCACCTTTTTCCCACGAGCGAGCGAGAAAACACTCGCACACTAACGAGCAATCCCCCTCGATCTTCTTATACGTGTATGCATATCCTATGTACGATGTGTACGTTGCGATTATGTATGAGTGTCGTATATGAGAGATATACTCTGGAGAGACGCTTGGTGTAGATCTAGCAGGTCATCGCCATGCGGAAATGGTGCTCTTTCGGGCCGATAATACCGGCCCCGAGACGCCATTGCCACACTTTTGTCTCACCCTTTGATCGTCGGGGGCCATCGGACGAGAGTGAGACGCCATCTAGCGGTCAGCCGGGTGTACCTCCAAGTGCAAACAAAGTATCCTACGAGATTCTTCTCCTATGATCGACGCTGTCGGTATTACAGGCTTCTTATTTATTCGCGAATAATTCGACTGTCGTTTGACCATCGTTTTTTTTCTTTTCTTTATTTCACATCTCTTCGTGAATATATACAGTTACGAGGCGCGGACCGAGCGCGTTTATATAATTTACAAACTGGAGCAAGGCCTCTCCTGCGACTATTTAGGTCAGACAACGCGCCACGGACATGAGCGTAACGAGCCCGAGAATCATGGAGGAGGCACAAACAATGGACAGTGTGTCCCTGTTATAGTTTGGACACACTTCTTTCTCGACGCATCGCCTGAAACGAGACGCAAGTTTTGTGGTAAATGGGCTTTGAAAACGAACTGGGTAAATGTCTCAATATTAAGAGACGATTTTTCTTAAACGTCGTATTGGCTCGAAGGATCATTTTTATCGAAATGTCACAGAGGATTTCAGAAATAAATATTAATTATGGTATTTTTACCGATCGTCGGTAATTGGCGTAATAATTATATTTTTTTTTGCAGGCTTACCATTTTTCGATAAGTATCACGACGATACCTGTGACAATCTTGTCTAAGAACGTTACGATCGAATAAACGAGAGCACTGCTCTCCGTTCGTGGACCTATGAGCTCGGCAGTGACGCTCAAAGCCGTTACCATTGTGATCGAACTCGCTGCGCCTATCAACACAGCAACGGTGTAGACCACTGGTTCATTGTTCCCGGCAAATGCCGTAATCACCGATGCTAATATTCCGATCAAGGCACCCAGTAGATAACACATCTAACGATAACAAATAGAAATGGCCATTTTTGTTTGTTAGTCGATCCGATAAATATTCATAACGATTATCACTCGCTGGATATTTCTTCTTCTACCTTAGTACCGCATGATCTGTTTATGTACTTGAGGCCAAGAGCAGCTACGAAAGAAGCCAAGTACGAAGTAAGCGGTACCGTTGCTAGCGCTTGTTTCCCGCCAATTTCCATTTCTTCGATGTAAAGTGGTAGATAAACCGTCGCCAGAGTTATGAACAATCGGCTGGCAACGTACAGTAGAGCTACTCTCAGAAGAAGGCTCGTTCCTAACCAAGAACGTCTTTTGAAAGATCCGCCAGTTTCCAAAGTTTCCGAGACATTGTCGCGAGGTGGCGCGTGGGTCGTTAATGCATCGGTATCGAGGAGATTTGCTTTGAGAAATATGTGAAAGAAAACTGTCGCAGCGATGCCTACGGCGGTCAGAACGACAACTATGTTCTGAAATTGAAATTTTGAGTAAGAAGATTGGCGAGATGCATGGTAAACATCTTGCCAGGTTCCAACTTTGACTGGTAGAGTGGCTAAGAGTTCATTCTTGAATCACGACTGGAAATGTATTTTATGATTAAATACTACAAATTCGAGGACATACATTGCGGTATTATTCCCAATTCAAATTTGGCGCCTTTTGGTTCCGAACCTGCCATTGAACTTTTAAGTATAACCTCAAAATTAAACGATTTTAGAAAATCGTTAGGCTTTGCTGTTTTTGTGGTAATCAATGCGCAATCAAAACAATTAATTACAGTTTTTTGCAAACATAGAGAATTTTATATCTCATTAAAGAATTGAACAAAAATGATCGTTATATGATCGTAATATGATCAACATTGATCGTGTACGCTTTTAGCGGTTGCCTCAGACTTCGTATGGCTAACCGTGGTCTTGCAAAATGGTCACATCTATCATTCTACCGCAACATTCCTGAAGACTTATGTTATTAAAAAAACACATTGCAATATTGCATAATATCTAAAAGCTCATTGCACTAAAATTTTTCACCCCTGCCACTCTAGCTATACACCCAAAATTGGAACGCACGTTTATTAATCAATATAAGAAAATCCATTGTTAAATAAAAAACTAGTAACGTCGATGTTAGTTCCGAATAGAAATTTACACTCACTCTAAATTTGTAAGTATCCTGTTGTCCAAGACGAGTGATAGAATCTTCGGTGGTTGGAAGAACGATCCAAGTGACGACGAATACAATAACCGCTGCCCCAACTTGCGCCGAGTATCTGCATAAAACGATAAATAAAATAATGAAACAAAAAGAATCGAGAAGTTTAGCCGGGGAAACGATGACGAAATAGCGCGCGTTTTTCCCTACATGGTAAATAGGTCAAAGCGCCGCAGCCAGATGGCGCGCACGGTTGCGCCATCTACCACGTTTCTTTTGCTCCACGGCAGAAGACGAGAACTACAGTTTCCCTTACCTAATGGCCGTCAGATCTGCCCGTATGAGTGACGAATTTGTTAATGCGGGTATCATCGACAGATGTGATATTTGCACCGCAGCCCAGCCAGTTTGGAATACCGTTATGCTCATAACGTAAATAAACATCGCCGCGGGACTCAGCGGATCGATGAAACTACCGAAAATAATGGGAAACGATATAGTGACGAGAACGGAGCCGATCACGTGCCAAATCTTCTTTTTGCTGTAACGATCGACGAGAACACCGAAAACTGGTGTCATTAGGGCATCGACCAGTTGACCTTAGGGGTTAGAGCGAAACAAAATTAGAGTCAAGCAAAAAGCTTATCAGCTCTTCCGGCAATTAGGCCGATAACGCTGATAAACTAAACGGGATGTTGCAATCTTTACTTCATCAGTTTTTCGTTTCAGCGTACCAAGAAACAGCAGGGCACCAGCATTGATCGGTTCCAGCAAAGCTATCCTCTGCAGATAAATCAGTGTGTACGAGAACCACATAGCCGCTGCAAGATCGTTGTATATGTGACCAAGTGCATAGGACAGTCTCGTGGACAGAGAAATTTTTCTCTCCATTATCAAAGGCATAGTCTCGTTTACTCCCTCCATATTTGTCACGTTTTGTTTTTAACGTATCTTCTCAATTTTACAGGCGGATTCATCAATCGAACGAAATCGATTTAATCCGTGACCTTGGTCGCTGATAACTCGTTGCACGTATTTAGTAGCTGGTATCGTATCGAGGAACTACACGGTTGATTATTAATTGTTACGGCATGAACATTTCAACAAATGTTTTTCCTCGATGAGTCAGGAACATCGCAGTAGAATTATTGCAGCTCGTAACTAGTTATTATTAATTTCTCTTCGTCAAATAATACAAAACCATCTTATTCCTTTTTATGCAAAGAAATCGTAAAAAGATATTTTGATTTTGTTAAGAAAAAAACAAATAAGAAATAGAAACTTTTGTTTTTATAAGAAACTCAGAAATAATTTCTATTTTGATCACAAGACTCAAATATAGTTACTTGTATTTTCATTAAAAAAAGAAATGGAAATAAATTATTTGCTTTTATATCACAATAAAATTATGTAAAATTACAGGCGTATTGTTGCTCGTTCGAAAATGTCATTCTTGACACGATTTATGTCAATTTAATTTCGTATCAGCAAATGTTGATTATCCTCGTATTGAGAGTACATTGTAATTAAACAGCGACCGTGCGCAATTATTCCGTTCTCGAATGTACACAAGACCAATAACACTTGTATCATCACGTAATGCTATGGGAAAATTTCGAAAGTATATCGTCATCGCAAGACCAACACTCGGCATCTGTATTAACGATCGTAATCCTCGGCGTGTTCACTGCCGTTTGATTGTAAAATAATAATTAGTCACGCGTCGAGTAAAAACAAAAAATATTGATAAATTAACTTTATAATTAAAACACGATTATTGAAAACTAATCAACGTCACCGACGACAATATTTTGATTATCACGATAATACATTTGTATAAATTCATACGGAATTCACATCTTCCAAGTCTGGCAAGTATGTCCGAGAAGAGAGACTCGTGAGCGCGACTCACCTCGTTCGAGTCTCGCTAGCGACTATACCTCATTCACCTAACCGATCGGTCGGTAGAAAAAAGAACCAAGCGGTCACATGAAATACAAGAAATGCAAGGGAGAGAAGAGCCTCGCATGCTCTCTCAAGTGCCTTGATGTAACGTTTGACGCAACGAGGCTTATCGCAAACTTGCGATAAATTTGATAATAGGAAAAAAAGATAAAACAAGGATCCTTGCTCATACTGCACATAGTAGGAATTCCTATTCGTATCACGAGCCATAACAACGACTCTCGGGGCACGATGTCGATCCGAGACACCGGTTCTCCAAGCTGGACGGCACACACGAGTGTCTTTTGTCCGGCTTTCCTGCGTGTAGAAGTGTCTCTCCCCAAGAGTAATCCGAGATCTGGTTGCCGGCAAAAAGTCTCATGTAGCAACCACCTAGGTGGGGAATCGATACCTCCTCCACGTTGACTCTTGTACGGTCTCTCATGATTCTTTCCCTTTCTCTCTTTCCAAAGTGAAACACCAAGAACGTAGGAGTTCGTTAACCGCCACGCTCTCTCGATTCACCACCAGACTCACACACTTTTACATCAAATGTATCAACGCACTCGCACACTTACAGCGAATATTCGAATCATTCAACAGGAACGTATACAATCTGTCGTCTCTAATTTGCATCGTTATAATCGATCGACGATTCGGTACGTAACGATAAACCGATGATACAATTGGTCGTGCGATGAATAATTAATTATAATCGAGCTGCCGGTCAAGAGACCGATTGAATGAGAATTTTCGTCGGAGCTTCGATATAAAAGTATATATATATTTTTTGTTTGTTTTTGTTTTATCGCAACAGAGCGAATTTCAGTAACAAAACGATCGTATACATGTAAATGTATATGCGTTTGTGTATATGTATATACATATGCTAGTTATAATCTTTCTGTATATTCATTATGTACAATATTTATCAATAACGGGAAGTACGATATCCCGTGAGTATGCTTATACAATCATCGAGAGTATAAATTTACGCGGCGAGCATTGTAGTTCGGTATAATTTTGTATATCGACTCATAAGAGGGAATGCATGAGAAGCAACGCACGTGCGATTTTTCATTTTTTTGTTTTCTTTCTTTTTTTCTCATCACACAAAATAAATGCGTATGATATCGGAATCTCGAAGCCCACATGTGTCGCGAAGTTGGGCAAATATTGTCATGGGCGTTGGCTCAGGAGGACGCTGTGCGATATACGTTATATATATATATTTTATAAAATGTAAAGCGATATCGTAGTATTTGATTATTCCGATCGTCCCTCGTTGGCGTGACTTTGGTATTCTTACGCGTTCGCGAAACATTGCTATTATTTTCAAGATATACAGAATATCGTAAGCACTTAACAAGGGCGCATTTCTCTCTAGGAACATTATAATTTAAACCGAGCTTGTGTGTATTTATGTACAAGTTAAAGATCGCGAGTTTAGGCAGTTGACAAAAGAAGCGGTGGTCATGTCGCGATGCGTATCTTACGTGAATATATTTCAACTGGTCTGTTGGGTCGTACGATGATTTCTCAGCGAGGCGGCATACTCGGTACCCTCGAATTGTCGAAGATGAATCTCCGGAAGAAAAAATAATCAAAATTATATGTTTTATAAATTGATGAGTTAGTAGAACTTTGTGCGGAGAAATGTATTCGACTTACTTGCAAATGCAAATTCACCTCGGCGGATCGACTCAGGTATGGAAAATTACCACCACTTTTCAGATGGGCCAACTTAGCATTTGGATAACATTTATACATTTCCTCTCTGACTACATTCGACAATGCGTATTCGTCGAAAACATCGATTATGGTAATCGGCAAATTTGTCATTTTCTGAGGTTCTACGTAACAGCTTACACAATTCATCGTAAGACGAGAGGCCAGTTCTGGTTGATTCAGACTTTCCAGCTGCAACATGAAGAAAATCGTTGAGATTCAGATTTTTTAAGATCATTAGCATTAACTAGTATTACTCGAGATATTACTTACCCTCTCTACCATAAAATCAATGGCATCGATGATCTCAGGATCACCCTTTTCAGTCGTGAAATTTCCCATTACCATTTTCTTCAGTACTAGCGATGGCAAAATCCAAAATCTAAACCCAAGATTTTCATTCGCGTCAGACAAGAATCAACAGTCATTACGGCGAAATTTTATTTACTTTGAACTTACATCGCAGCAGAGTCGTTGTAACTAAAGACAGATGTGTCTGTAAAACTGTTGCAAAGAACCAACGACACGACTCTGGGGCAGTGAGAATTCACCTCGGCAAATTTTTGAGCAAGAAAACCACCCACGGACGCGCCGAATAGATGAACTCTATCCAATTCCATATAATCGAGAAGTTTTCTAAATCCATCGCACCATTCTTTGACATTCCAGTATACCGGTGGTTCAGCCTGAAATAACAACAATAATGTATTCTTACAGAAGCTTAGTAGTAGCTCTAGCACTGCGTGTATCTCACCGATATGACACGATAGCCTTTGGCCGCCAAACCCAAAATCTGCTTGAAAAAAATATCAGCCGTGCCACTGACCGGTGGAAGACACACGAGCGGACACTTGACTGTTTTTGGATTCGAATCGTACACTTTCCATCCCTTGGAAGCACAAAAGTTAAACATTCACAATAGCTTTGTCTCTGAATTCATAATTTTTACTTTTTCAATATTTATGCAGATGCACATTGAAGTACAAAAGTTGAGAAGCATAATGAATTTTTTTCTTAATGTCGCGTATATAAAATTACGCGTAGGTCAGTATAAAACGTAACAATAAATTATAACCGCTGATAAGCTCCGTGTCAGAGTGATAAGCACGATATTGACAGCTCCTTACCTTTGTTCCGTCGGTGTCGACGACAATTTTTCGCAATGGTACCGAACTCCGAAAACTCTGATATTCCTTGGATTGTGACAATTCACTCGTGTATGACATTGTTATTTTGTTTATTCCCGTTTTCAGCTGTGTCGGCCAGACGTAAGACGAGCTCGCCCGAAGAACATAAACGTAAAGATGTGCCTTCGACATTCGGTGTCGAACGACTGTGCTCTCGCGAGCTGCAGCATCGACAGTGGCCACGAGAGTGCGCATGTCCGCTTTCTTACCCACAATCGCCCGAAACCAATATGGCCGCCGGCATTGTCAGCTGTTCTTGGTACGCGCTCGACGTTAGATCGCATTCTCCTATTTTCATTTCAACCGTATACTGGTAAGTCTTTATCATCGTTTACTAATTCCCACTACCGTCTCCAAAGTATTATACTCGCGTTGGATAATATCGGGATAAAGATTTCTGGAATAATCTCCAGATTTTCGTTATTTTTCCCATTGACATTTTTCTTTCAAACAAACATAGATCTCCTATCCAACACTTTACCACGAACTGTATCGATGCCAACGTCGATTTGACACACTGGGATAAATCACAGAATGACAGATTTCTCATGATCCTACGATTAGTGAAACCCTGAAACACTCGACTGTGCAAAAGTAAGTTACCAATATGAAAGAAATTGACATTTCACGAACCTTGTTAACTCACAGGGAAACTAATAATGCTTAAGCATAAAAAAAGGGCGAAGACCATGATGCTTGATGAAATATCGTGCTGAATCGTACAGTGGAAAGATAGTGAGAGTGACGAGTGAAATATCGTCTCCCTAACCTGCAGAACAGGGAAAGAGTCTCGTAGTTCAATTGCCCCGGTGAGACAACATTTGCATGTCGGTGAAGAAGGTTCGCGTTGCAAGCGTGTGCTTGTTCATCGGACATAAGCAGATGTACGGAAAAACAAGGTACGAGAAGCAGCGATGTATTACCGTACGTATTATACACCATCGCATATATGTATGTATGTGTCTATATTCATTGAAAACGGAGAGTTTACGAGAGTATTACACAGCAAACATCTATCCGTGGCAACGCGGGAAGACCCCGTTGCAAGATTAACGATCTTGGAAGCTTTCGTACTATTACCTTTCGGATTCCAAAGTCGGTGCTCGTTCGAACTATCCTCTCCTCTTTCTTCCTCACTAGGTTCCTGGATCTGTCTTTCTCTCCTCCAAGCGAGACGCATCGAATGTGCCAAAGTGGTGGAAGTGTGTAAGTGAGGATATACGAGCAATATTACACTCGTGGCGCTGCCGAATTGTGGGAGAAGGCGATCCTCGTCTCTCGCTCGAGCGGAGAGAGCTATAAGGTATTAGTGGACCTGCCACTCGAGAAAAGCGAAGGGTAATTGTTTTTTTTTTTTTTTATCGTTTTTTTCCGTTCTTCAGAGTAAAGATGGCAGCACCATTTGGATGTGAGAAGAATCGTTGAATGCAATAGGATAATCGGAAGTTCTGGACAATTCTTGGGTGATGAAAAGTGAGGTAATGTTAATTAAGTTTTTGCTAAAGAGTTTCAGGGAGGAGGAGGCGATTACTAGCGACGTAAGTGAGGTTGTATCGAAGCGATGGAACGTTTTTTCGTATTCGACGTATTCGTGGATGTACTAGACGGGAGGGAACAGCATCGACGATGTTTTTTTTTTGAATTAATGATCGATGAGAGGTTCGTTTAGTCTTTTACCCTCGTACGCAAACTCGACGTATCGAATCGAGTGGCAAATATCAGGCAGGCAAACAAGTATCATTAATCTTTCTCGCCTAATTCACTCGGGCCCTCTAGACACCCCCTGCCCTTCCTACCTTGTCTCGACCCACTGGTCTTTCGTTGGGTGTACGAACAAAGGGGGATACAAAAATCATAGCCGGTGTAAAAAACAAGATGCAAATAAATTGTACTCAATTTTCTGTCCTTATTTGTTTTTTCAAAAATTAAAATAACTCACGTGCAAACGTTTTACGATAAAATTCTGTTGATTTCCATTGGAAATTTGTTATTTCATCGAAATGAAAGATACATGTAAATTCAAAAACGTTCCACGTGCAACAAATTGAAAATCCCAACGAATTTGTTGTTCTCAATTTTTCACGATAGAATTGCAATTATAAAAATTTAAAAAATTAGGCAATGTTATAAAATTGAAAATTCATGGAAAGGAAAAAAGTTATGGGTTTCGAAAGAAACATCCAAAATTCTAAAATGTCCTCAAATACAAAATTCAACGCTACGTAGAGTTTGAATTTTCTCAAAACAAACGAACGAATGTTTCAGCATTGAAAATTTGCCTTTTTTATAACGATGAGCAAAAAAGTTGAAAAGTCGACGCCCAACATTGGCAAATAGTATGGCTTTGAATCGATGAACCATCTCGTTGGTTATATGCATTTAAAAACACACACAGACACAGGCAAAGCGCTAAGGTCTCTAGTAAGGTTAGTATAACGAGAAGCATAAAGCCATTAATCTTTCGAAGCAATTTCGGTTCATACCCGACGACATTCGCATCTCTTTCTCTTTCTCTCTTTCTCGTATTTATTTCAAACTCGAATAAATCGTACAGTTTACAACATCTTTGTACCAACTTTACGATCTCGAAATTTAATTTATTTTTCGAAAATGTAGCGAAATTAATTATCGATAATATATTTTCATTTTTCAAACATTCTACCTTCTCGTTTCAAACTAGTATTCCCACTTTCATTAAAAAAATGCTATGTAAACGTTTTAATAACGCGGAACAAAATTTATAAGCCTAATCGTCCGTACATTTTCCTCAAAAACAACATCCACCATTATTTTTCAATCGATAAGTGGTTGTGTCCAAATTTTAATCTCAAACGATATTTTTGATAACAAATTTGGCTATAGCCCGAAGTAACTTGTAAAATTTGTCATCCAAAATTGTACCTACAGCTTCCTAGAATTAAAATCAAATCTGAAACGCGATAGTTGTCAAATTGTTTCGATTCCATTCGTTTCTTCCGACTTGTTCATTACAATATACGTCTTTGTTCGTCTCTCACGATGCTCTTGCGCTTACACCTTTTTCCCCCGCTAACGGCAATAGTGTGCAACCCCTCCCGGCAACAACCCCATCTACGTCTTGCTCTCACACATATTGTATATCCACGCGCATTCCAGTTCACGGTTCATCGCGAAGGAGACTTCTCTCTTCTTCTCGTCTCGGTTGGATAATTAATGGTCCCAAAACGATCTACTTTGCGGGTGTCTCATTTCGGCCAAATCACTCGTTTTACCTCCAGGACGAAAACGACGACACGATAATGCTCGTTGAGCTTCGCACCTACATTTATACACGTCGTACACGAATTATCGATACTGTAAGAATTTTTATCACGCGTAGGAAGTACGCAGTACAAATTTCAAACGATTACTATAGAGGGATGAAGCTGGGATGTTGCAATGTCATCGTTGTTTTTTTTTAGTTGCAAGGATCGATTTTGTTAAAGGCGAGAAATTACTGGAGAAATTTGTATAAAATATTTTTGAAATGGAATTTATATGTGGTTATAAAAAAAGAAACTTGAAATTTGTATTTAGGAAAATTTTGAAATTTTGCTTTTGGGTATTAACGTTTTGAAATTTTCTTTTTGACGATTTTATGAAAAATTTAGTTTTGAAAGGTGTCGAAAATTTCTTTTAACGATTTTTTCCAAATTTCTCGAATCGCAGCGTTTACCGCAACATAGTACGAGAGCCCGCGAACAAAATTTTGACATCGTAGCATTGCGACCAGAATCATATAAAGTCGATAGCTGGTATTAGCTCGAACCAACAAATAATAATATCAGAAATTTTCTGCGTAGCGTCTGACCCGACTGCAATTTTCGAAAATGTCAACAAATTTTGCCGACCTGAATCATAGTAATACGTCTGATTTTCGAAATATAGTTGAATGATAGATTGTAAAACACCGAAAAAACAATTTTCAGACGCCAGTAGTGTAGCGCCTAGCAAGGAGACCATTTTCAAAAATGAAAAATAAGACAAAAAAAACTTATAGCAGCCCGTCTGAAAATCTTTTTTACAAGTTAATTTGGATTAGTTGATGTGAAAAAATAAGTTTCCAGAAGAAAATGTGAGCACCTTGTGTTTTGAGATTGTTTTGAAAATGTCAACAAATTTTACCGATCGGTAACATAGCAATCTATCCGGAAATTAAAAAAATACGCTCAAGCCAGATGCTACGCCTAAAACGTCTGAAAACAATTTTTTTTGTAATTAAATAACAAAATCTATGTACATTTTCAATATCAGATGCATTGTGATAATACCGAGTGCATTTTTTGTTTGACATAGCAGAAACGGGCTTCCATCTAGATGCTACACTTTTGACCGTTGATACCTGACTAGTTGGGTTTAGAATCATCTAATCTAACGATTTTATACGGTTTTCGCCGTAAAACGATCATGCATGGTTTTGATCGTAGGCTCTCGTACTATTATAAAAAAAAAACATTTATCAAGTCCTTTAAAACTTCAAATTTCCTCCCTTTAAACTACCATCGTATCAAGCTCACCCCCCTCCCCAAAAATTTCCAAATCACCATCAACGTTTCGATTTTTTTCCAAACACGTTAATCCTTGGACGCTCAAAACTTAAAAAAAAAAACAATTATTTTTTATTTTGACGCTTCGAACCCCAAGGATTCTGCTCAAGGGGGTAAAATAATCCCATCCATGTATGGAAATATCTCGCTATGCAAAATAGAAAAAGATTCGCACGAGTGAAACAGCTGCGCCGTTCAAAGAAGCTCCCAAGGCGCATTGCGTTCGCAGACACAAACACAAACGCGAGAAGATGTCTAATTATTCGTTAGAGGGGAACTCTCGATAGCGGACCAATAATATACTTATACAATCTTCGTGACAATGATGGACCGCAATAATACGCAAAATCCACGCACAGGAACAAATCGTGCGAGAAGGCGACAATGAATATGGCGGCATAGACATAAACGCAAATCGTTGAGGAAGACAAGGGAAGAGGGGTGAGTATTGGACGAGAGAGGGATGAGAGGGGGTGAGTTTCGGAGCTAAATCGCAAAACGTTGGTAAGTTTTATCCTCATGGTTGAACGAGGAAGCGAACGAAAGCTGGAATTTCCGGTTGATTCGGTACGCTAACGATGGGGTGGTTATCGGGGTGGAGGCCAAGGGAATTGTGCCGGTTCGTGTAAAACATGTGTCGGGGAGACGAGAGGCCAAATCGGCTATTTACCAAGACTATATATATATTTCTGTATAGGAAAGCATCGTCGTCAGAAGCGAGGAGGGATGTGCGAACGAGCTCGGTCTACCGAACGGCCAACGTAGGCCCTCATTGTCCTTCTCTCGTGTGCGCCAATTCATCTCGTCAATAACGCCGATTTACACAATAATGAACCGCTTTCGCGAGCGCGCGCACGCACAACGACAAATTAGTCCGCAAAAGAAACCGTTGAGTTTTTGCGCTCTTTTTCCATACGCACGGGGGAAAGAAAAAGCAAAAAAAAAACAACAACGGATCGACCCTAACCTTTTCAACACTTTATGAAACGCGGATGTATTATAAGCGTGTGGTTGAAACATGAGATTTATAAACGACGTTAAACGAGCGGATTTGAATTCGAAGGTTTTTTGGCAATTTTGAGAATTAGACACGTCGATTATTGTTTGTACAGTTTTAAGATTCTTTTGGAGTGTCGAAGAATCGATTGGATAGCGTTATTTATTTATTCATTTTTTCATTCAAAAAGTTTTATAAATTTTTTTGTGGAAAGTAATGACAAAACTAGCTTCGTTTCTTCGACTCTGAGAAGTCACATTTTACGTTTGAGAAAGAGTCCCGAAATCTGAGGATATCGATCAAATAATAAAACTTGTTTATCTTTCTCTGTGTCTATTAAATTTCAATTATAATTGCAACGATTTACAAATTGTGCTTACCTTCCAGTCGAAATTATAATTTTTTATAAAATCTGGAGTTACGATAAAGAGTAAATAACAATAGCCATAGTCGCATAATGCGTCGACCCTCGACCGGATGAGTGAATTGAAACGGGGAAAATTATCGAAGGAGCGTTCGAGTGGAGCGATGAGCGAGCAAACACGATATTACTTATATCCGGCGATGTGCCATGAGAATTGTCAATCCTATGGAAACTACGTCGACGATGACGACGTCCAAAGGTGCTAAAGCTTTGATGCTGTGTGAAAACGAGACTCTCTTTCTCTCTGTCTCGCCTCTGCTCTTGCGTACAGTTTTCAATACTCGCGTCTTCGACATACACGATGTAGACACATGGAAAGAGGAGAAACTCCGTACGTAGGCGCGGCTAACTCAAACATCCTTCCTTTGGTGAAAACGCCGACATTAATTACTACAAAAAATGTCCGCGAGCTCGCGCCAACGATATTAAAAGTAAAAAATAAATGAGGAATAACGTGTGAGTCGACTATAGTCTCGCGATCTTGCGACGTCTACTTTACGAGAATCGCGATGAGAATTCACCTCGAGTACGTGACATCTTCGACGAACGATCTTTACTGTAGTTTTAGGCTCGGATATGACTGACAGGATCTCTCGGAATCGCGCACGTGAAACGTTTTATAAGGGTTAAGCCTGGAACATTTTCTCGGACAGGACTCGGGGGAATCTTTGTTTTGGGAATCCCAGAATTTTGGGGCCGCGTTAACACACGGTTCTTCCATGTAGATTTCGTTATTCTTGGATTCTTAGGACACGCCGCGAGTCCTTTTAGCAGTATTTTATGTCCAAAATTCCAATTGGATGTCGAATTATTTTTCAACCCTAAGAATTTGTTATTTTGTTCAAATATTTTTCAGCTATAATTCGGTAAATGTTTCTATTTTTAATCAAACTTTCAATAACGCAATTAGGAGATACTTAATTACCATCGTTGTGTTAAAAATTTGAGTGGAAGAAAGGAAAAAGTTAATTTACAATGATTGTTGTATGAAAAGTCAGTCATAACCTTAAAGTCTGCTCGGAGGGATCCGATTCCTAAACGGTCAAAATTTTACGATCGAGCGAAATCTTATGGGAAGCCGAATTCACGAGACTTCACCCTTAGCGTTCTTACTTCGTCCAAAAAGTTAATAAATCCCGTAAAACGGTGCAATTATCTTTCTCGCGTCCATAAACTCGTCTCGTATGGGCGGTCGGAGGGATTTGCTGACGCCATCTTTGTTAGTTCAAATTCTAACCGCCAGGGCGCGCGCGATTCTAGCGGCAGAAATTGCTCGAATGAAATATTAACGAATAGCAATTGCAATTTCGTTTTATAAAGAAATTTTGCGATTCATCCTCGAACGAAACGCTCATAATTTTCAAGATAATAAATAGCGATTCTAACAAATCCTTAGTTCCTTAAAAAAAATTAATCGCGTCCTCTTTATACCGGAAATAGCCAGGATTCATAAAGTAATGCAATTGGCCCCACTTTCTCTGTTCTACGCAAACACTTACATTCCCCGATGTCTCGCAGATGTTTTTCCTTCGAAACGCGTCTTCAATTTCGTTCGTTGACGACTTTTCTCACAGGCCTACGCCCTCGATGAGATTATTTTTATATGAATTCTCTCTCTCTCGTAATATACGACTCATTGTACATAGACGGAAACACGAGGCTATAGCGGGTCGTCCATGGCAAGAGTCTTTATATTTAGGATTTAGCCATTTGCGAGAGGGAAGAGAGAGAGAGAGAGGGAGAAAGATCGTCGATGGTCAAAAGTTTCGATCCGTGTTTGCCCCGTAGTATTCCCGTACACGGAGTGTTGTAAAATTTTACCAAATCGCATAACGGTTCAAATTGGAATGAGAGAAGGACGGAGATGCGAGGTTTGAGGCGTAGGACGAGCTGAACGAGCGCGGGGGAGGGGGGGGGTTTAAGGGAGATGCCCTTCGGTAGACCCAGGTCGACTAAACGGACGACCTTCCGAGAAACACCGTAGCGGGATACGCGACAATACTGGCGGTCAAACAAATTCGGTGAGCATGATTTCAGAAACAAAACCTTTATCGTCTCTCTTGCACTCAAATTTTCCATGTAATTACGACGATATTTAAAATTCAATAAATTATCGGTAATGATAGATTCGATGTATCGATTTTTCGATATCTGAATGGATTATAGAACGGTGTTTGGATTTTTTTTTAATATTTATGGATTAACGATTGTGAATTGTAGATTTTGATCATCCTCCACGGTTGATTGGAATATCATTCTGATTATTCAGAAACTTAAAATTTAATTATTTCGATGTAAACAAACTGATTATCGATTTGTTACGATATAATCGAATTATTTCATCACTTCTTGATTTTCCATGTAATTACAACGATATTTAAAATTCAATAAATTATCGGTAATGATATTCGACGTATCGATTTTTTTCATATCTGAATGGATTATAGAACGGTGTTTGGATTTTTTAATATTTATGAATTAACGATTGTGTATTGTGGATTTTGATCATCCTCCACGGTTGATGGGGATATCATTCAGATTATTCAGGAACTGAAAATTTCATTATTTCGATGTAAACAAACTGATTATCGATTTGTTACGATATAATCGAATTATTTCACAACTTCTTGATGGAATTAAAAAAAAATAATTTCCTACCCAAAAGAGCATCGCGATTGCGCTATCTTTTCTAACTTCTTATTCGCAACGATCGTATAACGAATTGCAATTTTTAATTCCCGTGACCGAAAGCTTAACAATACCAGAGAAAAAAAAAGAAACTTTGACGTTTATTTTTTTTCTCACAAATAGCAGTGGTAAAATTTTCCGTGCAATCATCTCGTCGAGGACAAATTTTCTTTTCGCACGTTGGTTTTATGGCATATGTATCCTCTCCTTTGCGAACGATCGACGTATATGCCTTTTGTTCGGGCAACGCATTTGCGAATGACGTTCGTCCATGTACACGAATGCATGCATACACATACATATAAATATATATATATATATATATATATATGTATATACAATATACACGTAAATGTAATACACAGCGAACGAAAAATCATAAAGTTTGCGATGATCGGACGCGGGCACGCGGAGCTTTGCAATTATCCTGTGCATTCGCTGCTGCCGTTGTAAAGAGAGAGAGAAAGAAAGAGAGAGAGAGAGGGAGAGAGTGAAACAGAGAGATGGCTATGTCTTGGATGATGGTCTCGAAGGGATATATAGCTCTCCGGTAGGTACACCACGAGACAGAAAGCGAGAGAAAGAGAGGTACTCGGCCCATATAACCATGGAGGAGAAGAACCCACCCAGGCAGCTGCATATATATATATATAAATATTATAATGCTTATACGTACAGATATACATATATGTACATAGATAAAAATACGTATATACACGAACATAATCATGTATTCATATATATACAGAACGAGAGAGAGGGGGGGGGGGATGGTTGTTCACTGTTGGTCAGTGTACCTCCACGTACGTATACTTTATAAAGAATCGCGTTTGTAAATCATAAAATTCGCAGTTTCACACGCTCGTGGGTCTGTCCCGACCCTCAGCGCCACCAATGGCCGACTCGCGCGCCATCTCTCCTCGGTCATCCGAGCAACGTTTCGTTGATGCACAAAGACGTCCGGGAGATAGCGTTCGCGGCCTGCAATTATCCGCAATTTGTGTACTAGTATAGAGCCCCCCCCCCCCCCTCACTCTTTCTTGTTCCGCCATCTTCGCCCGATGCAACTATACACACATAAATACGGAGGATATAGGTATATAGACGTGGTATAAACACAGTGTGTGTAGTAAGTACCCACGTGTGTCCGTGAAATATATAAGACGATGATGGCGATGGCATACGAGAAAATACAGGAAAAATTCTTACTGCAGAGACGCGAATGCGAATAGAAAATACGGGGTGAGTATTTTTAACGCGAGTCGTAACGAAGTCAGGTGGAAAGCGCCACCTCGCGATCGCGTCATGTAGGTACTTGGGGAACGCTCGGACTCAGACAATTTTTACAATCAAAGAATGAAAGCAAATTTCTTAATTAAAATTTCGCAAAAATTGTTAATTAAGCATAATGGAGTAGGAATCTACGAGTGGATATTTTGGTTTTGACTGAAAATATAGTCAAACTCGCTTTAAGTATGGAACGTATGTAAATGTACGCGTCGAAAAAATTTACCCACGTTTTCGCACCGGTGTGTATGTGTGTTTGTGTTTTATTTTTATTTTTAGGTTAAGGAAAATTATAATACCAGTAACATCGAGAGGCCGAGACATAAAAGCAGGTAAGTGTAAAAGTCGAATGAGAAAGGAAAAAAAAAAGTGGAAGGGCACCAGAAGAGGGAGGGGGTGAGGTAGCGAGGGAGCTTGGGAGGGGGCGGGAGATGAAAAGGATAAAGATAGAAACTGTATAATAAGAAGAGTGAAGGAAAGACACGAGAAGCGCGATAATGGAGGAGACGAAGAAAGGGCAAAAAATATAGGCTCGCTACGCTACTTCGCTCTGTTTTCATTCTCTCTCGGTCGCTCGGTACCCCGGGTTTGCCATCGCGCGAGTTGATGGCTCTTATTACTACTCGCTCGCTCGGTGGAATCAAACCGGCAGGCGCGTTGGGGTGTTAACCGCCATAAGACGCGCGCGGCGTTGTACGTTAGCCTCTGGGTTTGCTCTCCTCGCAACCGTTCGCTCATCCAAGGTCTATCACTGCCTCTCGGACACACCGGACCTTGTATATATATTTCTATCGTACTTTTCGCCCGTCCGATAATCCTGTAAAGTAGCGTCAGCGCCCTCTCGCGGCACCCGAGTGTACCTAACTACGTAGGTACGCGCGAGTCGTACGCACGGGCGTTAGTTCCCGGTGTTGCCGCAAGTAGCAGCGCTTACCCGCTCATTACACGTGGGAAACGACTTTCGCGGATAATCGACCGTTCCCATATCGATTCTTATGCTCCGTCAGGCTTTTCTCTCTATCTTTCTCTCTCGCTTGTTACTAGTTCGCTGCATTATCTTTACCCTGTGCGCAAAGTGAGCTCTCTCTCTCTCTCTCTCTCTCTCTCTCTCTCTCTCTCTCTCTCTCTTCGTTTTCTCTCATCGTATTTCCCGATGTCTTCCCGAGTACTCGGCACGGTGAGGTTATGTTCGGTGCATGTAGCGCCCGAGAGACCAGCCATAGTCTGCACTGCTCGAATTACAAGAGGGCCTGAGAGTTAAAGAGTGCAAACTGCCTCGCACTTGAATATAACGAGCGTACGCGATATATATATGTATCAGTTTTTATGTATATACAATAAGAATTGCGAAAGGGTTTAGGGCTTCGTTGTTTTCTCCCTGTATTGGGAAAATATGCGTCCATGATCGTGTCCAGTAGCTGCTAACAATTTCTTACATATATATGTATATATACCTATACATATACGTAGAGAATTGGTCACCCGTACGTTATACGAGAGCCAAGTGCACGTGGAATGTTAAAGTGGCCTGTATATAACGAAAGGTGAATTGTACATAAACGAATAGCGGAAACAGAATTAGCAAAATATTCCAATGTACTCAAAATGTAATCGTAACTTTTTGAATTTTCGCGGCGTAATTTAAAAAAAAACATATTTTTTTATCAATATTCAATTCTCCGCGAAATTCAAATCGAAAATTTACGTCTATCGTTCAAATAGAAACTTTCTTATTTTTTCTTTTCATATTCAATTTTTCATTATCTATTCACGTTCCTCGCCCCATGATAAATTAATATAATTCGCCCAGTATTATCGACATAATCGAAAGTCGACTCTACTCGGACGATACGCAATAATCGTTGTGACGTAAAATGTACGAATCGAACGTATCCGCTGTTGTTTTTCCGCGTGGGTTCGTTATCCGCGATAGGGCGTTGATAAGATCGCGACGACGAGAAGAAGGGTTAGGCGAGGTCGGTGCGCGCGGGTTCGGAAACGGGGCGTGCCTTTTCCCGTGCTTCGATCGTGCAAGCCTCCCGAAGCAAAAGCCTCGATGCCTCTCCACTCGTCGAGTTTCGATTCATCGTCGAGCTACGGTATGGCGGGGGTAGGTACGACGGCGGGCCTCGGGGAAGGGGAGGGGGCGACGCGAACGAAAAAGTGGCCGCGCTGCTCGAGTTGGCGACGTGGGGACGTACTCGTAGAAAGGGATAAATACGTATAGCCTAGCGGAGGAGTGGGGGTACTAAGCCCCGCCCACTCGCCAAGCATCACGAGCGCGGTTGTGGTAGGGGTGGGGAGAGCCGGCAGTGCCGATTCATCGAGTGCCGCAGATCGCAGGAAGACGCGAGTGTGCGCGCGCGTCTCGTTGTCCAGTCCGTGAATTATAACACAGTCGGTCGATCGCGTTGTATCTATCTTTTTTTTTCCCTCCTCCTATCTCTCTCTATCTCTCTCTTTCTCTCGTCTCATCGATCAACCATCAACTAATCGATACCAATCAACAATATCAATTATCAAAAATTACGATAAAACGCGTAACATCGTCGCGATTTCAAAACGTATTTTAATACGAGCATAATACAAATGAGAATAAATCCTGGGGAGAAAGAAAATTAATACAGTGCGATCGTGGAAGATACACGGAGGTTAAGGAAGAAGAAGAAGAACCTACACGGATAAATAATTACTTTCTTCACCGCACGTTACGAATCGCGTTCCTTTTACCTCGTTCTCGTCGCGTCGGCAATTCGTACAAATATTCAATCCTTAAATCCGTATATATATATATATACATATATATCTTTCGTGCTACGTTGTGATACTTTCGTTAAATTGAATTCGTGTCTATTCGCCGTAACGTGAAACATTGAGTTGTGTACTCACCTGTCCGAGAGAGCCTTGTCGTAGTGGCCTCTGTGTTTACAAGTTTGTACCCAGATATATGGGAGTATATACGTATAGCGAGGAAAGAAGAACTCGTGCGAATTCGAAAAGCGAGACGTGTTTCGTACAGATAGTGCGGTGGCTCGGGTTCGACACAAGGAATGAGAGATTCCGCGTTACGCATGAGTTTTCGCTAGATCGCCATTTTTTTGGAGCTTGATGATTGTTTATTGGAGCGAAGACAATCCCGGCTTGTGTTGGACGTAATGTACGGTGCAAGGACCACGTGCTATAACGACAGGCTATGAATATATAGATACATATATGTTTATATATATATATACATATATATTTATATGTATATTTACATAAATCGTTAACCGTGCATCGACGATAGTGCGAAGCTGCGGGGAGAAGATAAATAAAAATAAGAAAATACAAATAAACAGTGAGAAATGGACTCTACGTCGATTGGATAGAAATGAACGAGATCGATATTCGCGCGTGTGAATATTCATCGATATTTTGATCGATCTTAAGGAAGACGCGCGAATGCTACAACGCAACGAAAAAAAATCCTGGATTTCTTTGTCTTCGTTTTTGAGAGGGAAAAATTTGTTGTTATCAATTTGTAGAGAGAATTAAGATTGAAGTGAGAGAATATCTGTTTTGTCGGGTTTGTTGTTATCTTTGATTTGTGTCACGTTGAAATAATAACGTTAAGGTGAAGGAAAAGAAAAAATCGTGATTTTCTATAGATACGCTCGCCGATTATTTTCTGGACGAGAAACGTGCGGAGTGACCACGAGGGGAGCCACCGGCTTCGTTCAGTCAACAAGCGCGTTTCGAGACTCGCGCGACCGCCCAAAAGCGGATAAAGCAGCCAAAATTCGGGTTAAAAACAGAGAACCTTTGCCATCGTACGCGATGGAGATAAGCGACGAATATCAGGACATGGGAAATCCCGGCGGTGGAGTCGCTATGGGTAACATACCGCTAGGACATCATCGTCAACCTTCACCGGATAGTCCCATGGTGAATATTATGCGTATATTTTTTTTCTTTCCACTTTTTCCCTGTTTTTTTTTTTGTTAATAATTAAAAGATTGTTTTCATTTCGAAGATACAAATAATTTATTACGTTATTTACTCTGTACGATTGTCATTGAATTTTTAATGTTTCGAATTAATGATCGACGCTATATTGGATTTTTGTGGGTAAACTAAGGATCTATGAGATCAAATTTTTTGATAACGTTGCGGGGTGTTTTAATTGTATTGTATCGTGTTAGAGTCGTTTCACTGTCTTGGTACAATTGTTTGATTCGATTTTTTATATTTAAGTTCGACGATCGGAGCGACGAATTTTCATTTTTCAAATGAAAATAATTTTTTAATTCGATGAGAATTTTGGATCGTATTGCAATTCTTTTGCGTCACGATACAATTATTTAAAACAGATTTTTTGATATTTCCGTTTAGCGAGCAATAAGATGCGAATTTTCCGCTTATTACGATTATTTAATATTTCGGTTTTAGAAGCGATCGGAATTTTTCGAATTGATATTTTTTAAGCTGAATTACAATTTTTGTGTATGTCTCAATGGCGCGATCATCGTTCCGTCTTCGATATCGTCGATTACCAACGATCGTCTTGTCGACCGTAATTAATTACAATTTTCTAATTAACCGAGACAAAAATCAGTAATCGCAAATTAATTTTAATGAAAAAGAAAGATTTCATCTTTACCTAGAAAAACGAGGAAAATCGAACGATCGCGATGATACCGATATAAAATCGATATAAAATTCGAGACGCACCGTCTCGAATTTAAATTACGTTAATGGAATTTTTTTTTTCTTAATATTTATAATTAATGCTCGTTGGCGACGACAGTCATTATGCAAATTCCACAGGTTTCACCTTCTATGAAAGATCATAATGACTTTATTTTCTGTACGCGCCAGAAGTGCCGGAGATTTATCGCTCGGTCTTCCTTTTAATTATTCATTGTGTTAATTGAATTAGCCACGATGATGCATCGCTCTGGTCGATCACAGTCGAACTTATATAAACATATATAAATATTGTTTTGAAGCCAGGGAAATATCCATTATCGGTGGTGTACATTGTACCTACTACTAAATCTTCGGACATCGATCGGAAAAATTGTAACTATGTATATATGTATCTATTACTAATCGTCGAGTCAAACCGTGTTTATTTATGGGTCAACTCGAACCGTCATTGACACAGACCTCCCCTTTCCTCTCTACCGAATTCTAGTAAAATTAGCAAAGCCGCGGGGCGACGTCAGTGAAGAAAAACCGATGATTTTTCTATCGTCGGAGAACGCTCGATTTTAATTTTATCACGTTGATATTAATATTTTTTCTATCGATTGAGAACTCGTTTTCTCAAGTTTTGATTTTCTTTTCAATCTTTCATAATTGTTTAGATTGAGATAAGGTGCAAACTATAATAATCTTTCAATTTCCTAATGCTTGATAAGATCGTAATATAATTTTATCGAATAATTTCTATAATCGATTATCGAGGATTACGAATAAAATCAATGTTGATAGCAGGTAATTAACAATTTCGTACCGAAATTAGTATAATTAATTTGATTTTCTTCAATTTTCATAACCGTCGAGGTTGAGATAAAAGCTGCAAACGAAAATGATCTTCCAATTGCCTAATGCTTGATAACATCAATTTCAATAATCGATCATCGATGATTATTAATAAAATCAATGTTAATAGAATGTAATTAACAAGTTCGTAACGAAATTAGTACAATTAATTCGATATAAAACATGATAAAATCGTTAATAGTTGTATTCGATCGTGATGCGATGTTAAAAATAACCACGAGTTTAAAATACATTCGAACAAATTTCGTCCATGACATCCGTCGGCCTTAATGTTCACGGGCCAAAGCCCAATCACCGCTCGTATCAGCCGGATGTAACGTTCGAAATTCTTTATTTAATCCGCTTAGCCATGACCGCGAGTGCTCCGTGTTGATCCTTCTTATCTCGTTGTCAATACTCGTCGATCGATTGCATAACCCACCGATAAGAATCTCTCTCTTCTTATCTTTGAAATCCATCAAATCTTCTGCCTGTCTATGTTACGTGCAACATGATTCGTTGCACACAGCGTGAAAGAGAGAGAGAGAGAGAGAGAGAAGATAAAGAAATAAAGAAGGAGAGAGAATCGAACGAAAGAACCGAGACATAGAGGGAGAAAAAATCGAGGAAGGGAGAGATAGAACGAGATCGCGGCTCGCGCGGAGGTGACGAGGTGGAGGCGTCCGTGGTGGTGTCTCGGGACGCCGGCGCGAATCGAGGGTCGATTGTCCGATTGGCTGATACGAGAGACGGAGGTTTCGCGACTCGCGGTTCTCCCCCTTTTGCCTCGTTGGGACAAGGGCGGGGATTGGCAACTCGGCCAATCCCGAACCTCAACGATATATGCTCTTTCGCTGTTTATGCTGTATATATCTTATCATATATATATATATATATTATCTCCTCGTAACAGCATATAGGTTGTTCCTTCTCTCTCTATCTCACCTGCGGCATTCGCCTCGCGCGATCGAGAATCCTCCGACTCGCGCCGTTTGTGACGTTGAATTTCGTTGCGATTTTTCTTTTTCACCTGCGGACGCCATGTCGTGACGTCACCAATCGCGCGCGGGGTTGTTCCTCCCTGCTGTATGTGGAAAATTTGGTTCTTACTTGTTTTTTTTCCTTTTTTCTTTCTTTCTCAGGTTTCATCGACTTTGGCAATGTTCGATTTTTTAGTTATAAATGTCAATTATTTCACGATCGAACGTCGTGTTTCCCATGGTTTTACGATATTAATGAAATCAATAACATTCGACGAAACCGTGATTTTTTTTTAATTTCCGATTTTTTTGGAAGTTGATTGTTTTTCTAAGAGTTTTTTTAAAAAGCTTTTTTGTAATTTCGAAGATGTCGAAAAAGTTTCGTGAATTTGATAATATCGTAAATTTTTAAAATTTTTGAGAATCATGAATTTTCGAAACTTTTGCGAATCGACAATTTTCTAAATTGTTGAGAATCGAAAATCTTCAAAATTTTGATAAATCGAAATCGAGTAATTTTTGGATATTTTTCACTTCGCCACATTCTAGATTCGTCGTTTCGCCGATAGAAAAAAAAAACAATAGCGAAAAGAAATTGGCTTTTTTTTTAAATTGTTTTTTACGTTCACGGGGCGGTTCGCTCGTTTCTATCCTCCCTAACCGTGCGAATAGGCTGAAAACGGAGCATATATAATATTGTTCATCATCGTATACCGGTCGATGAACGAAAAAGAGATGGAGATAAAAAAAAGGATGGTATATAGGCAATCTCAGGTCTGTCCGGGCCCTTTTCACTTGCCCATTACAGACAGGGAATTTCGAGGCTACACACACACACATACACGCGCGCCCGTACACACAGACGGAGCACACCGTACCACGAGTTTTACGATAGCCCTATAAAAATCTTATAATTAGATTTCGGAGGTAATTTTCGGAGGGAACGACGTGCATGGCTCTCTCTCTCTCTCTCTCGCTCTCTCTCGCTGCGTCTCGCTTGCCGATCTTCTTGCTGTATACACACACACACACACACATACACACACACACACACACACACACAAACACAAACACTATTATATATACATATAGGTATAACGCATATATATGTTCATATATAGGAGCGATCCGCAACAAATTCGGGAATTTTCCGTTGACCGGCCGGGATTTCTATTAAAATTTTAATATCTCGTATAATTCACGATAAACATTTTTTTATATCGCTTAATTCACTTATTAAATTTGTTTTCTATAAATCTAGAACGGGGATTAATGTTTCGGTGAGGAAAATTTTGTCCAATCGATTTATCGCTTGATGTTATCGCATCAATATTAAAAAATTATGGATATTCTTGTAGTAGAGAATTAAAGAAAATGTATTTGAACGATCTCTGGTTCGCAAGAAAATGTTTTCATTGGAAATTAAAAGGAAAATTGAAAGATCTCAGAGGACGGGTTCATTTTATTTTCATATAGGTTTTGCTTCTTTTACTATCATTTGTTGATAAAATGAAATATTTCAAACGAACGATTTTTCGCGATATTAATTTTATATTTTTTTTTGTTTTATGCGCAATAATTTTAAATGTTGTCACAAAATATATCGACGATTTTTCAAGACGCAAAGTCGATATCAAATATTTTCGATTCTTTTATAATTTTACAAAATTATCAAGTAAAACAAGATACTCAAAAATACGTCGACAATTGGAAGGTAATAATAACATTGATAATCATACATACAAAAATCATAATTATTATTAATAAAATCAAGAAACATTTTAAAACTTTGATATCGTTTTTATCCCTCTTAATGTTTCACCCCAAACCTAAACCCGGACAATTAAAATTTATATTTTCAAACGTAATAATAATTTTGAGTCCACGTGGAATCAAAAACTTCAATAATGACATTTCAAATAATAACAAAATATTGACTTCGTGTATTTGCTCATTGAAAAAAGAAATGAAAAATAAAGAAGAACGGAGATGAAAATTTAGCGATCGATTTCCTCCACCCTGCGTCATAAATATCCACGATGAAACGATTCTTTCAACTCGTCTATCGCGCTTTGTGCTTTCCTATCTTGCTCCGGCTCGGCGTGATATCGCTCTGTCTTGTCACGTCGCGTGTCTGAAATTGCAACGATGGTACGATACAATATATATATATATATATATATATATATATATACACACACACAACGTGGTAAAAAGGGCGCTAGCGCGTGTCCAGACACCGTGTGCGTCCACGCGGGGGTGGACGCTTCGAACGTCACGTGACTGCGTCACGTCAGAGGTGTCAACGTCCACAAGAAGCCTCGGATCGTCGTATTTTTCTCCAACCCGAGGAAAAAAACGAGATTAACCGAGTACAGACGGACGACGACAGTTTCGCGTAAATTTTCCCGTTGTATATCACAAATTTCTTAATTTTCAAAAGCTTGGAAGATGTTTAAAGAAATCGAAACAATCCCCAACGCACGATTAATTCCTTCCTTTGAATTAATTAATTTATAGTTTCGATTAATTAATCGATTCGCAATTCGTTTAAGATTTACAAGTTTTTACAAAAATCTTCGTTTTGCAGTAAAAGAAAAAAGATAAATTTTTCATTCCGGTGTAAATTATTTTGTGACGATGGAACGAGAGTTCACCTTGCGTTACCTGGACGGACGATGAACGAGAGATAGAGAGAAAGAAAGAAGAGGTGGTAGATCGTGGTGTGTGCGCGCAGCATGTAGAAAAGACGCCTCCACCGGACGACCGCCGCGATGGCAATGACGACGGGAGAGAGCGGAGGCGCCGCCGTCGGGTACGCAATGAAAACCCGCACCGGTTACCGTCTTCTCATTGGTTACTTCGCGGGGCTAACGGAGAACCGCCCACTTTTATTCAACCGAGATCCGAGCTTCCGATTATAACTCGGGGAAGAGGAGAGTCGAGTGCCGGCATCGTTTCGATCTTTTGGCGACAGCTTCTTTTTTCTTCATTCGCCCAGATTTTTTAATCGTGTCCAACAATTATTGGAAAAATGTAGCTTTGATGAAGGAAAAACGGCAAATTTGACAATCGACGTTTCGTTACAGTTTGTAAAGAAACACTGATAAATTCCTTATGATTCATAAAAATTTATTTTTTTTATTTATCGTCAAAAGTTTTAAAAGATTTTGATGAAAAGAAAAATTCTAAAAACATGGAAAATTCGGAGGAAACAAGTTTGAGAAGGTTAAATTTTTTATTTTAAATTTAATTGAATTAAATTTAGTTGAAATAAAATTGAATTAAATTTAGTTGAAATAAAATTTAATTCAATTCTGATTTTCTTATTTATTTGTTCTTTTTCATTTGATAACTAACAATTTTTACAGAAATATTTGACCAAGAGTCTTCTTTCGTCGTCAGCTGAAAAGATTTCATTATGAGGAAAGAGTTTTTCGATTATTTGTACAAACTTTCATTTATCATTGCATAATTTTTTTCGTGTCAAAGTTTGTTTTTATTGACTCGGGTAAGACATTATACGATTTAACAAAAGTATGACGAGATATTGGTTAAATATTTACACACACGCCTAGAGAGGTGATCAAAATTCTTTTTTTTTATAAATATGTCCATTCCATGTGAGATTTATATTTTTCAATTTTGCCTTCAGTCAGTTGTTATCGAATATTTCTAGAACCGAAGAAATTAGCGATATCGATGACTCATCCTCTGCAAGCTGCTAAAACGATAACTATAATCACGAGTTAAATCCGATCTAACTATTCGATTGTTCCAAATAAAACCTTAAGTCTCTTGTGAATACACGCTCCTGGCCAAATCATCCAAATCCCCTTAAAATAAGGGTCGAAAATTTACCAATTTCTTATTTTTCAATTCTACTGACTATTATTAGGTAGTTTTTATTGCATAACTCTTACAAAGTTTTTTACAATTTCTTACATCTAACAATTCTACTGACTATTTTATCTCTCAATAATGAATCAAACTTTACCGATACTTCTACATATGTCGATATAATTCAATAGGAATGTCCAAAACTGTAAAATATAAAGACAGTCTTTCTCTCTCTCTCACTCTTTCCCTTTCTTTTGATAGAGAGGGCGCAATCCCAGTTCTCAGGATTTGTTTGTAGTACCACGCGCTTCACGAGTCAAGTGGGAGCCCTCACAATATGGTTAGCACCCAATTGGCTGTCGCACCCCTGCTGCCACACGGGAGAAAAAGGTACTAGAACGAACCATTAAGTCGACGATGCAGGGTGCGCGCGAAGAACTTCTTTATATATATATATATAAAGGTGTTCGAGCTACCGCGGCTCTTCCCTTTTCCTCCCCCCCCCTCTCCGCACTCTCACGCTTTTACCTTTCGTCTCTTACTATGCGTAAACCAGAGAAACACGACAGTGGTGGTCCCCGTGTTAGGGAGAGGTCGCCCGGAAAAAGGCCCCACTCGAACGTAGTATATTAGTGTATAGGCAAGTTCTCGTGGCCGTCGACTCAGGTAATAGAGCCCGCGGCACGAGCCACAACGTTTCTTCTCTCCGGCTTCACTATGGACTCTTCCCTTTTTCCAACCAACTTGGAGTATATTTCTCGTCCTCGTTTCTCTTTTTTTTTTCCCTCTTTCTCTTTCTTGCGCGCTGCTCCGGTCCGACATTGATGTCGGTGCGTGCCTTGGTGACGTGGCCACCGTTCGGGAAAACACACCGAGAACATTCGCGAGATCTTTATTCTTCTTCCTTCTCGTTCTTCTTCTTCTTCTTCTTCTTCTGGGGCATAAGCCGATTTTACGGCTTCGCAGTTTTTCCGGATATTTCACGACGAATCTTTACTCACGGGCGAGAGAAAGGCTAAACAAACTTGTCAGGGAGATCGCGGACGCTTTTCACGTTTCAATGAACCATTTTTCGTGAACTCGTCACGAATTATTTGTTCTCGATACGCATTCATCATGAAATCAACATAATTACGGTTAAAGTTGTCGTATATTGTCGAAATAGGATGAAATACGTTCGCGCGTTTCAAATTTCCCGCCAGACTGTCTTCTCCATCAGTATGAGCAATGCGCGCACGCAGATTGCTATTTCGCGCGTGCGCGGGCACAGAGTGGGAGAAAGCGGGTGGAGGGGGAATCGTTGCGCGCGAACCGGGTAACTATGGCAACCGATTCAAATACGCTAACGATCTTCCGGTAATTTCGATTGAACTTGAAGAAAAAAACAAGACATTTTTTTTACAATGCTTTAAATATAATTGAAAAATATCTTTTTTACAAGACAATCAGAAATCATCATCGAATTCGTTTCGAATCTTTCCTCTTTTTTCTCTGCACGAGCGAATGTACCGAACACGCGCGTCAATCTAATCGGCGCTAAATACTCGAATTTTACCTGGTGGGTTGAAAATACACGCGCGTTAATCGTCAACGCGGTATATATATGTTTAGTTTCTCCCGATGGATGTTTAATTGACACGCTTGTAATATCCACGTTTCTCCGTTAAGAATCGAGAGTCACGAACCTCGATACGACGACACCGTATTTACGAAGTAGAAGGGGAACAAATTTTTAGTTTTCCGGCTATTTTTGCCTCGAATATATTTAATTTCGAGCCCATCGTGAGGTAATACGAGAAACGCGAGATCCGCGCTCGCTCTCCCGAGTAAGAGAAAGATATTCTCCCTCTCTCTCTCTTTATATATCTCGCGATGTCCTAAGTAAACTGGCGTGATGGCCGATGGTTCGAGCTCTTCGCCCGCGCCCGCCATCCCCTTTTTCCTTCTCGCGTCTCGGAGAGAGTATCTCGCGAGAAAATATCGACTCGATGTGAAAGAGAGACAGAAAACGAAGAAGAAGAAGAAGAGGCATGAAAGAAGATGATGAAAAAGAAAGAAAAAAAAGAAGGAACGGGTTTCTTCAAACTCGTGCAAACACGCGGAGCTTCGGTTTCTCGTCGCACACCAGCGAGCGAGAGAGAAAGAGAGAGAGAGAGAAAGAACTCGCGGGGCCGACCCTTGTTGACTTATCAACTTTACTTCGCCTCTCGGCACGCCGCTTAGGCCCCCGTGAACCTCTTCCTATAGGCATATATACCTGTATATGTGCGTGTATGTGTGTACGTTTCGATATGCGCGCACTCGTACGTGTGTATACCAGAGCTCGAGTTCTCATCTTCCAACTCCTCCGCAACTGTATGTGAAAAGCGTCGAAGAGAGATAGAATGATCCATACGCCTCGTATACATCACTTATTGGCCGAAGAAGTCCGCGAGAATGAGCTCCGCAGCATCCAACAGGGTCATCGACTCTCGATCTCCCTCGTCTTTCGCGTCTCGTACTTACCTTTTTTTTCCATCGGGCAAGCTTCCTGGAAGCCGCCCGCGTGCGTTCGACGAGACGTTTAATTTAATTTCATCACATATGTATAGCCCGTCGCAAAGTAAAACTTTACCTTTACGAACACACGTATATGTGTATACCTTTTACGCGTATACGTTGAAAATTGTGTGTTGATAAACGTATGTACCTATATGTGTTAGGTTCGTGTTTGACGAAACTCTGCGCACGGCAAGTGTCATCGCCGAGGGAGACGCGCGCCGTTTATACAAGACGTTCGCGTATTGGGTACATAATGTTATACGTAATAAAGCTCGGAGATGTATATAACCACGCGGTTATATATATACGTATCGTAAGTATGGGAGAATTCTCGAAATTATCATCAAATCGTTGAACGTCAGAGAGAAATCGATTGGTGGTTCCTGACAAACAGATCTGGGATAATATGGTGAACGCTGAAAAATATTTTATCGTCGAAAGGTCGGTTCTAGGATCGATAAACGAGAATTCGAAACTGAGAATCGCACGCGTGAACGAGAAAGAGCGAATGAGAAAATGAAAAAAAGGGGGATATTTAATTTGAGAGACGATGGTGTGAAAAGAAACATTAATCTACGCTAAAATATTCACAAATTTTACCGTTTCGTTTTGCGCAAACGGGGAATATGTGGAAATTGTTTTCACGCGGTGGAGACGTAGTGGTAAGAAGGATCGCGGGTATTGGCGAATAATCGCTATAAATCGAATGAAAATTGTAACGATAACGATGTTAATAATTGTTATTGCAAAAAAGCGCGTTGGAAAGTTGAACGTTGATATTTTCAAAGATTCTTGTTCGTCCGATAAATCGTTTCCGAGTGAAACAAACACTAGACAGTTCGTACTCCTGTTTTTTTAAAGTTTGAAAAGAAACAGAATTCTAAAATTCTCTCGACAATTATAGGTATCGACAAACATGCGACATAAAAAAGAGAATTCTAAAATTCTGTCGACAATTATGTCAACAACATGCGATATAAGCAACCATTGAAAAACCGAAGAATATCGTACGCTTTACTCACCGTAATATTCCTCCTTACTCCGATAAAATTCAGACAAAAAAACGATCTCGATAATCGTCCCGTGTTTCATAATTGGGGACAAGGTGATAGCAAAACGTTCCCTACTCTTACGACTCTAATTAATAACCCATCGGTCTGTAACGATCGTGTGAAAAAGCCGCAGGTTGTCGTTATACCTGTGACGCTAGCGCCCCCAACGTCGCAACGATGTACTATACCGCGCGTCCTCTTTCATACCTCCCGACATTGTGGTTCGCTTGTGAGAATCGCGTCAACGCCGCGCCATCTGTCGGCCGCCCTGAGAAGCTTCCCTATCGAACGTCAAGCGCAGAGCGCCGGTACAATCCAAAATTGCCCAAGCTAAACCACAATTTAGAAGTTTCTTTCTCTAAAAAATATAACTATATCGTTTTACTCGGGCCAATATCGTAGCAAAACGTGATATAGATTTTCCTAACCCGCGTTCTGACCACGTCGACACCCATCCCCACCTTTCCCGCGCGCCGTGCCCGCCCCACTCATCGTACGCCACGAGCTCCCTGGCGGGATTCGTACACGTATCATTATCCGGTGGCCGACCAGCGGCGCGCGGTTTGCGCGCACCTAGATAACGTTGTTGCAATCCAGCGCAATTATATTTTTACGATCCTAGCCAAGGCTTCTATTCCGTGACTATATTAATGGCCCCCGTGGTTGTAATCTATATATATATATATATATATATATATATATATATATATATATAGTCATTGGCAACTTTATATATTGTGCTCGGTTTTACCCTCTACCCCTCTCACCCCCTGACTCGCGTCTATAAGAACGAATTATATTCTATAGTCTTAACACCGGCAGCATCCTATCTCAGCTTTGAGTCGATGCATTCCATACACATACCATACGTAGATATATACGCATACACAACGTTATATACAACGCATAACCCAGATTTTCTGTTCTTTTATATATTATATGCGTGTATACATGTGCATGCGCAAGTGTGTGTGTGTGTGTGTGTGTGTGTGT